>JANWGL010008762.1:0-15790 GCA_025200755.1 Ceratobasidium sp. C01 | reverse complement strand
CGACGCTCGCTATATCCCACCCCCGCCCACCCCAGAATACTACGTACTATGGCTGACACCGGCGTCTGCAAGTTTGAGCTCTCGTCGGCACTGTCCCATCTACCACAAGGGCATTCGCATTCGGTAAGTCTTGCTCGGGCGACCCGGACGCGTTGGCTCATGGCGTACACAGCACGGAGACGATCATCACTCTCACTCACACGATGATCTACACTCGCACGGTGAAGGGACCTGGACTCCTATGGAGCACGGCCACACGCATGAGCACCTCGAACACGCAGGTCAGTCCAATATCCGTGGTTATGGGATCAGCAGCTCACATAGATGCATCTCCATCGCAGGAAAGTTTGCAGAACGGGATCTGCCAGACTATTCTGGACGCGATTGGCATGAGCGAGGATTCACCATTGGGATAGGAGGGTAAGATACGAAAAGCTACTCGTTCACGATGGCGGACTCTAAATCAACGGTCTTGGCGGGTTGCTTTTAGCCCTGTCGGTTCTGGGAAAACCGCTCTTACCTTGGCACTGTGCCAAAAGCTACGAGACAAATATAACATCGGTGCGCCCCAATAACCCATTTAGTAGTTGATATCTTGCTAAGATGTCCCCTTGATCCTGCATATAGGCGTAACGACAAACGATATCTTCACCAAAGAGGATCAAGAGTTCTTAATCCGAAATGGCGCATTACCCGCTGAGCGTATTCGCGCAATTGAGACCGGTGGATGTCCTCACGCAGCAATCCGGGAGGATGTTTCGGCCAACTTAGGAGCCCTAGAGGAATTACAGGTGCATAAACCCGCAATGGCCCGTCCCCATTACAATACTAACCCAAACCGACAGGCTCAATTCGGATGTGAGCTCCTCTTTGTCGAGAGCGGCGGGGACAACCTAGCCGCAAACTACTCTCGAGAACTAGCTGACTACATCATCTACGTCGTAAGCCCATTCGATAGTGTTATCTCGAAGGGTACAGTCTGAACTTCCACATTTCAGATCGATGTCTCGGGAGGAGACAAAATTCCAAGAAAAGGCGGCCCGGGTATCTCGCAAGTAAGCATCCCCACATTATTTAGTCATGAACATACTGAGTAATCGCGCCTCGGCAGTCCGACCTCCTTGTCATCAACAAAGTCGACCTAGCTCCCCACGTCGGCGCATCCCTCGACGTAATGGCGCGTGACGCTGAACTTATGCGAGACGGCGGCCCGACGGTGTTCGCGGCAGTAAAGCATGGGAAAGGTGTTGACGACATTATCGAGCTTATTTTGGGAGCGTGGCGAGCAAGCGGGGCAGGAAAAGGAAAGGAGAAGGCTGTCTGATGTACAACATTGATATTCAGGCACAGGATCGACATGTAGAACTACAGAGAAAACACAAACACCGATACTACATTATGTCAACGTCCAGTGTGCCCCCAACAGTTCAGTCGCGCACCAGGAACTCACCAGGGTATAAAAAAGACATGAAGAGAAAGGGGCACACTCCAAAGCGTCATCCTCATCACCGCCTACTATACCCAAGCGGCTTGACGGTCCGCTCCCTCCCGCGCGGCTCACTCTCCGACGAGTCCGAGTCCTCCTCAACCCATAGCTCGTCATCATAGTCGTCGTCCGCAGCAACAGGGTCGCCTCCTCCCACGTCTTCGTCGAACTCGTACAACACGGGAGCCCCTGGCCACGGCTTGGAAATCATATAGCCAATTCCAAGGTCGTGGTTTCGCGTCATTTTCACGAGATCGCTCATCCCTTGGTCTGGGATCCCGGCGCCTGGACCGTTGAGCAGCTCGGTCGTCCACGCGTCTAGTTGTTCGGCCGTACGTCCCCAGGCTCCTCTCGCACCAGGGTAGTTGAACGACGCGAGACTGAAGCATATGAACGAGCCTAGAGTGGGGAAAAGGGTGCAAACAAAGCGGGGTTAAGTGGGACGTGCTGCGCGCAAGAAAAGAACGTACATAATCCGCTGATTTGTTGTTCATGAGCCGTTCGAGAATCTTCTTGTTGCCGGTCGAGGTCGTCTATGGAACCTATTTCTGGCGCAAGTGGGCAAAGTTGATCACCGAGTGTGAAGAAGCGTCGGCACGCTGGACAGATTCGAGCGACCAGCCTTGTTCGGTTGTAATGTAAAATCTATGCATACGCGTTCAATTTAAAGCCCGACCATCATCAAATCAAACTGCTCACCAAAGCAAGCTCGAGAGGCAAGAGCTGCTCGATAATAGCAAACGCCGCCGAGTCAAGGAACCAGTCGCACACTGGGTCGTCATACGTCGGCGGGGACGCGAACGGTGACGAGAAAAACGCAGTGAGGTCGCGTACGCGAGGTCCAGTACCAGGATTTGTTATCGCCGCAGCAATACCATACGGCACATGGTTGACCGGCGGCGGGGAAGGCGGCGGCGGTAATTGTTCTTGTTCCTGGACGGGCGTGGATGCCGCTGAAGGCTTTTCAGAGACTTTGGTCGTCTTCTTCTTTTTGTTTTTGGGCTTGTTTCGTGGGCCGGGCATTGCCCAATAGTCGGGCGGTCGTGAGGTGGGTGGATGGGCGGAGAACACGTCGAGTCGAGGAATGGTATCATCCTTCCTTGGCTTTAGCTCACCGTGACGTAAGGCTCAGCTAAGCGAGGTGATAAATCTGAGATAAAATAGGAATGCACGTTGCATATGAAGGGATCATAGTGGAATAGAATTGAATGCACGTTTGTGCGGGCGACGGGTGGCTTTCTTATTTTCAGCTTTTTTGAGTTTCGGTTTGGGTGAATGTCACGCATATATCTGATCAATCGGCGCGCGTCGCCTCAATAGATGTGCTTCACTCGGAACAGAGCATTTGGGCGTAGCGATACCGTCCACATAAGCAATCCGCCAAAGTTCTACATCCTTGACGATGAAAAATGATTGAGCTAGGCGACACCGAAAGATTATGACATAGCGGCAATATCAATGTGCCTAAACGCCCCAAAGCTTGGCTTTATGAGCAGAAAAGGTGGATTCGGAGCATAAAGCTAGAAAGAGCCTGTACAAATAGATTTACGTAGAGTTAAACCCGCTCAAAACACAGAAGAATAATTATGCATCCTAGGCGCTCCGGACACCCCCAGACTTCAAGGGCATTATATCGTATGTTGCATAGCTGTGGAGGAATCCTCCTCAGTCGACCTATCCCAAATCTAAGTGCGCTGGTGCGAAGAGGAAAATATAATATAAGAACATACCCCAGTATATATCATTCGCTCGCTGTCCAATGTAAAGGAGCCGCCTGCGTAAATGACATCGAACTTCATTGTTTGTCGTTTGTACGACATGCTGGACTTGAGTTGGTGGTCGAGGTAATACTCATGTTCACACTCAGAGGTATCTCGCGTCAGCCAATGAAGGTGAAGTCGCTGAGCATTACGTCAGGAGGGGCATACAAACTTGCTAGCAATTGCCCGCTAGTCCATTGCTAAACGGATAGGGCTTGTCCAGGAATCGGGAGACCGAATTGCCAAGAGTACGCTTGACGAAAACACCTAGGATGTCCGAGTAGATACGCACAATAATATGACTCCGCGATCCTTCAGAATGGGTCGCAGAATGAGCGTTGAAGAGAGATTCGTTGAACTGAAATGAGGGTAAATGAGTAGCCGGGTGTGGGTTGTCGGACGACAAATCACGAAGATGAATTTTGATCGTAAGATTCTCACCGAATTGGATTGGGTTAGCCCGAATCAAATAGTATGATTGTTCGGATTCACTTACCTCTTGTCTGCATAGTCTGAGACCCGGATATCCGAGCCTTCGACAAGTACAAGCAAATCTTGTACTGGATCTGCTTCGAAGTAATTGATATTGACTCCAGCTAGATTGTGCTTCCATTCCTTTGCTTTCAGGCCACTGAGATTGGATGGTAGTCGGTGTAGCTGCAGTTCTTGAATGTTGGTCAACCCAGCGTGCGACAGGTGGTCTACATATCAATCGACTTTTTAAATGCTACGCATATATCTGGCCAGTCGGTGGATGTCGCCAATAGAAGTGCCTATTAGGAGCAAAGAGGGGTATATTCGGAGCGTAAAGTTCGTAAGGGTATGCACAAATAGTTTTGCGTGAAATTAGATGCGAAGGAATGGTTGGGCGCCCGATGCACCCTAGACACCCCCCTCGATATCCAAGGCATTACACGATGTCGTATGCCATGCAGCCAGAAAAATACCCTCCTCGTTCGATCTATTCTAAATGTAAGTGCACTGCTACTAGAGTAAAATGTAATAAAATAACATACCCCAATGCCCATCACCCGCTCACTATCTAATGCAGGGGGGGCGTCTGCATAAATGCGGTTGATCCTTATTGTCTGCCGCTTGTACGGCATGCTGGACTTGAGTTGGTGGTCGAGGTAGTACTTATGGACACACTTGGAATTACCCCACGTCCACTGCCTCAGCAAACCCGTCCGGGGGCTTAGAGTTGCGGCCGACCCATATTTCCCCATTTTTACTAGGGCCTGCCAGCCGGAAGGGGACTTGGCGTGGCAGGGGTTGAAATCGTATATTTCAGCCTTAGTATGGCCTTGCTCGGAGATCGTGCGCGCATATCGTTGGCCATATAGAAACCCAGGTGGGCCCGAAAACCAGCACACGCCGCGAGCGCTCCATTCGTCGAACGCGAGTCGTCTTGGGTCTCCTGTGGGGGTGGCGGGGCGTGGAGGGTTGAATAGAGATGCACGTATGAGCAATGTATGGCTAATGACTTCCTCTGATGTATTCGGAGCAGCGCGCAATAATACGAGGACCGAGAATCCAATTATAGTTGATTCTAGAGAGGAGTTTGGCACGAACATGTTGGGGGCAGTGTTGATATCGGTTGTATTGGTCTGGCAAGAACCCGATGCAATATCGTTGATAACCTTGATACTAGGAAGGACTATGCATTCGTTTGGACAGGAAGGGGGAGCTGGAAGCTGAAAAATTGCCGATGGTCTGAAGGAACGAATTGGGTCGATGAAAGGAGACGGAGATTGTGAGTATGGTTCGCCATAGGGCAACTGTATTACGCTTATTCCTGATCCGGCTGGAGAGCGGGGGTGTGTGAGCAAAATCTGTTCTCTTCCAGCAAAACTGAAGTCGCTGAACATTACGTCAGGAGTGGCGCAGAAACTTGCCAGCAATTGCCCGCTAGTCCATTGCCAAACTGATAGGGCTTGTCCAGGAATCGGGGAGAGAGAATCGCCAACAGTACGCTTGAGAAAAACACCCAGGATATCCGAATAGATACGCACAACGATATGGCTTTGCGAACTTTCGGAAGGAGTCGCGGAATAAGCGTCACGGAGAGGTTTGTCGAACTGGAGCGAGGATGAATAGGCAGCCGGGTGTGGGTTGTTGGATGATAAATCGCGTAAATGAATCTTAATGAAAGTGTCCTCGCTAAACCAGATCGAATTAACATGAATGAATAGCACGCCTGTTAAACTCCACTTGCCTATCGTCTACATAGTCTGTAATTCGGAGATCCGAGCCTTCAACAAGTACGAGCAAATCCTGCACTGGATCTATTTTAAAACACTCGATATTGGTTCCAGCCAGGTTGTGCTTCCATTCCTTTGCCGTTAGGCCAGTTAGATGAGACCGTAGTCGGTGTACCTGTAGCTCTCGAAGGCGCTGACGACTACAATCTAAAATACCGGAAATGACTACCCCACTGCTGATTTGATACTTGAGACATATACCGGCTATCTTGGATTCGGATTGATGCCGTCGGTAAAGGCTTTCAGGAGACCATCTCTGTTCTAGTTTGAGTAGCAGCTCCGATCGTTCTCTCAATTCGAGACTAGCAGAAAAATGGGGTGTGTCTGCTAGACCAGCTCGAGCAAGTGCTAAACTGTGCGAAAGCCGAGGGCACAACTTGAATAGCGAGTGAGTTGCCTTGCAAATCTGAGAGTGTGTGGTCAGAAAGGTGCCAACACTCATCATGTTGAGTTACACATGGTGCAAACCTGAACACAAGCACTCAAATCGCGCGAGCCTATTACGTAGGACAAAATGATGATAACGATATCCGTTGGAAGTTCAAGAAACTGCATATCACGATAAGACGGCAAAAGCGGAGGCTCCTAGAGCAAGTAAGCGAGTGGGAGTAATCCAGGCGCGTGAGGTAGCGAGAGTTTGTCGTTGAACTGTAACCATGCCTGGCTTTGCCACTGACAGGTGTCATGTTGCGATGGCATTTTGCGCACGAGAGCGTTGGTTATACGCGTTGGTGACCAGTGCAAGATTATGCCATCAGAATTACTACGAAATCGCAGTGACCAGACGAGGAATCTAAGCTCACGTACTATCACTGTTCACGACTACTTTGAGTGATTCCTGTCTAGCGCTGAGACATCAACAATGTGGTTAACTCAACGCGTGGCGGTTTGTTTGAATGTGGAGCTGCTCGACTCCACGTGATCGTTGGCGCCTTGTTGTGGACGGCGGGCTTTGCGAGTTGTGAGGTAGCTCAGAGGGGAGAAATGATACCTAAATGCATTTCAATCCCTAACTTGCGAAACGGAAACATCCTACGCTGAATTTCAGATTCCTAGATGTAAACCAAAGAAAAAACGTGTCGTGCATATAGGATAGCAAAAAGCAGAGTGATATTACATACAAGCTTATACAACCGGTAGATATCAACGACCAGCGTGTCAATCGTTATTCCCTTGAAATATTTTGGGGCAGCCCCCTACAGACACCGAAACCGGCCATGCGAATCAAATATTATACGCCGTGAATCCTTGCAGGTATCCACCTCGCTCAGCCTAGGACGCAAATGTCAATCTCTTCGCTGAAACCAAGTGACTAATGGACGTACCCCAATCAGTATTATCCGCTCACTGTCCAGGGTAGCGACGGACTTGAAATAGGTGATCCCAGCTCTCATAGTTTGTCGTTTGCAGTGCATGCTGGACTTCAGCTCATGGTCGAAGTAATATTTATGAGAGCATTTGGTTCGGTTGAGCAAGCCCAGCTTGGGAACTAGAGTTGGGGGCACTCTGTCTTTCCCAATCTTTATGAGGCTTTGCCAACCAGAAACGCGGGGGATGACGTGAGAAGGGTTGAAATCATAGACTTCGACGGTAGTATCCTCCCTCCCAGGGGTATTGTAAACGTATCGTTGGCCATAGAGAAATCCAGTTGGACCTGAGAACCAATATACACCTCGAGTACTCCATTCGTCGTACCTAAGTTGGACCGGGTCTCCCGTGGGGGTCTCAGGAGGCGGGAGATCGAATAAGGACGCGCGTACGAGCAAGGTATGGTTGAAGTCTCGCTCAAGTGAGCCTAACATAGGGCGTAGACGTACGGGGATCGAGAACCCGATCAAGGTCGATTCCGGGGAGGGGTTTGGCATGAACATATTCGGAACATTATTGGACTTCCTTGAGGCAATTTGTGAAAGGCTTGATATCGGTTCGTTAATTATTTCGATATTGGGAATATCGATGCATTGGTGGGTACAAGTAGGAGGTGTTGGCAGCTGAAATATTAAAGACATCTTGAAAGACCGAATTGGGTTGATGGAATGATCGGGAGATTTTGAGTAGAATCTGCTGTGGGGTAAGTGCATTACGCTGATTGCCGGTCCGGCCGACGTATGGGGATGTGTGAGGAGGATCTGGTCTCTTCCAATGAAAGTAAAGTCGCTGGAGAACGTAGTCGTATATATACTGGCCAATATTTGACCGCTCGTCCATTGCCAAATCGTCAAGGCTTGCCCGGGAGTCGAGGGAACCAAGCCATAGGGAGTTCGTTTGACAAAAATGCCCAGCATATCAGAATAAATACGCACAGTGACGCGAGTGTGTGAAGCCTCGGAAAAGCTCGCAGAGTAGGGATTGCACAGAACCTTATCAAGCTGGAGTGATGGCAAAAGAGCAGCTGGATGTGTGGTGTTGGAGGATAGAGTGCGTAAATGGATTTCAACTACGGTGTTGTCACTATATTGGTCGATGTTAGTTCCACTCCGCAAAGAGACTGTCCAGCCATTGCTCACCTGTAGTTTACATGCCCCGAAGCGCCGGTATTAGAACTATTGATAAGCACAAGCAGATCCTGTGTTGGGTCAGTTTTGAAGTGTTCAACACTCGCTCCAGCCAAGTCATGTTTCCACAATTTTGCCTTCTGGCCTGTGAGATAGGACTGTAGCCGGTAGACCTGTAGCGTCTGAAGGTGTCGACCGTCTTTTGCGACGGTACCAGACGCTACAACCCCGTCACAAACTTGACATTGGGTACACGGGTCTGTTATGGTGACTTTGAGTTGTCGCCGAGGCAAGAGATCCTCAGGATGCCAGCTTTGTTCGAGTGTACGGAGCAGCTTTGAGCGTTCTTTCAACATAAGCTCCGTAGGGGCGTTGAATCCATCTATCAGGCCAGCTCGGGCAAGCGCCAAACTGTGCGAGAGTCGGGGGGAGGACTTGAACAAAGAATATGTTGCTTTGCAAACCTGATGCATAGTTGTCAGCAGGTACTAAGATCGGTTGTAAGTTATTGAACTGTGAGCTGTCACAAACCTGAACACAAGTAAGCAAATCTCGCGTCTTAGTCACGTACGAAAAGATAGCGATAATAATGTCTGTTGGGAGCTCAAGTAAATGCATAGAGGCCAAGATGACTCGCTAAACGTGGTCCACGCTTCGATTTAATAAAAGACGGTGGTTGCCAAGAGTATGTGGTAGTCTAGTGATCGAGAAAGTTGGACCTGGTCGCAAGCTTTTCAGTCAAGTTGGCGCCTGGAACCTTTCAATTGAGAAGCTGGTTTTGTTGGGCGCAATATGGCTAAGATTAATCAACGCCGCGTGAGTGAGCGAGCGCTCAAAACCGAGTTAGAATACTAAGTTTATCTCAAGAGTGGTACGTTGATTCAGCTAAGAGTATCAGCGTAGTGAATCTCCGAACATCACTGGGGTTTTGTGATGCGGCGGATTATAACCGGTCGACAAGTTAATATACCGGATCATTTGTTTTGTGGTGGTTTATTTGGAGTTAAAGTCGTGTAGTTGGCTAAGTCACGTGTTAATTCACGTCTCGACTCCACGACCGCGACTCATTTACAATATACCTTGTCGATCCATATACTTTCCAAGCATGGACGAAGAGAAGAACAAATCTGAACTGAAGGATTTCTTCCCGGGAATTGACGAAGAAGCCTTGCTCAAATGTAGGACACTGCTCGATACGTTTGACGAATAACCTGACGCGCCTGGGTGAACTTATACCAGGTGTTTCGATGTGCAAAATGTTCAACTTGACGCCAGAGGACTTGAAATTTAAATGGGAAGCACTCGTGTTTAACACTGCGGCCAAGGATGGACCGATGGTTTTCTTTACGGTGGATTCGGCAAAAGACTTGCAACAACAGCTCCAACGCGATGTGGCGAGGAAAGGCCAACAAAAGCCAACTGCCCCAAAGACGAAGGTGACCAAACCACCTTTCAGGAACCCCGCCTTGGGCGGAAGTTCTGCGGCCACTCCGAGGCCAGGAAGGATACGACCCGATGGTGTCAAACTTGAGCCGTCAACGCCGTCACTTCGTAGCCACCCCAATGTGTCCACCGGACTTCCAGTCAATTTCCTTCCACCGCAAAACCTCGAGGCATACAACTGTAAGTTTTCTCCATTTGGTCTTCTCTCCGAGCATTGATTCCCAGAAGATCGGTATATGCATGAAAAGATGCTAGACCGCGCCGCAGGTAGGTCCCTCATGTGTCATATGATACTCATTGATTCACGTTGACTTGGTGTAGCCTTGGACGAGCAAATAGATAATATAGCTGAGATAGTTCGACGATATTATGGCTTAGCGGAGCTTGGCGAGCCGAATGCCGTCACTGTGGTATGTAGTTCCTCTAATAATTCTGGGTTCGACGTCTGACTTTGCTGTCTAGGATGAGGTTGTTGTTGTCGGGCGGATTGTTAGCGATGGTGATGTTAAATTAGGCGAAACTTCCACCCTATTAGAGTCCTCGCGTATGATGGGCATGGGAGCTCGAGTCCCCCTTGAATTCGACGCCAACCTCAAGATACGCTCTGCGTCGAAACAAGGAACCGGCTCTACTGGCTATGGTTTGTTTCCGGGGATGATTGCGGCTTTCAAAGGGAGGAACGGGTCCGGAGATAGCTTTGTCGTATCGGAGATTTTAAGAGTACGTTTACTGTGCGCGCAACTCGTACTATCCTAACGAATAAACGTCCAGATACCCTCTCTCCCATCGATTGAGAAAACGGATGGCAACACATCCCTGAAGGCAATAGTTGCTTGCGGTCCATTTACATTTGAGGCGGATTTGGATTATAAACCGTTCGCTGCGATTTTAGAAGCAGCTCGCAACGAGAAACCGGATTTGCTGTTGTTGGTGCGTGCCAAGTATTGCATTTCAGTGTTTGTCCAGCTGTAACCGCCGCATGTAGATGGGACCATTTGTCGACTCAAATCATCCTCTGATCAAGGCAGGGCGAGTTGACTTGACTCCTGCAGCGTTGTTCAGGGAACGGATATCAAAACCCATTGCTCGTTTGGAGGCCGAGATACCAGAACTACTTGTGGTTGTCGTTCCTAGCCCACGCGACCTGATTAGTAGCCATGTTGTTCTGCCCCAAGCTGCTATTGAGCGAGATCCTGAGCTTGGTTTATCTCGAGTGAGTGCATTCTATAGCCCAGGCTCTTACCCTTCCCCCGGCTAATCATCTTTCCGTACATAGCGAGTTCAGCTAGTGCCAAATCCCAGCGTGTTTTCGGTGAACGGATTCAGCATCGGTGCGACTTCGATCGACGTGTTATTTCACATTCGCAAAGAAGAGTTCTTCAAGCAAGCTCCAGAACTGGCAGATGAACCGAGCAACCAGGTCGCAGATGCGATGACGATGCTCTGCCGGCAAATTCTAGAACAGCAGAGGTTAGCGCAATTGCATTGATCCAGTCCGACGTATCACTTAGTGCTGCGCAGCTTCTATCCTCTTTTCCCCGTACCCAGGGAAGTCCACGAGGACGTGAGCCTTAGTGCTACTCACTCAGATCTACTCAAAATCAAGGGATTCGCTCCTGATTTACTGATACTCCCGAGCAGGTTGAAAGAGTTCCATAAAGTCAGTACTACCGTGCGGATCGCGACCCTGTGTAGCCACTGATGACTATCTTGCGTTATAGGTTGTCGATTCGACAGTCGTCGTAAACCCTGCGTTATCGGCTAAGTTTAACTCTGCTGGGAGTGCTGTATGCTTAAGCGTCAGCCGAGGGGCGGGCACAAATCCTCAACTTGGTATGAAAGTAATCAAGTTAGGAGCATGAGGTCGTTATTACAACTGGGTTGTCCACTCTATTTGTCGTTTTGGTTGCGCTTAATTAATTTAACTGACAGATTGCGGGTCCGGCATTGTGACGACTAGCAAATTCCGGTAACCGGCAAAGAACAATGTTACCGGATTTCAGTTTGATCAGGAAGTATTCTCGACTATACTATCTTTAAACGACGCTCGTGAAATTGCCGAAAACTTCCTTATTGGCCCTGTGTCTTCGTAAGACAAGGAGGTGCAGTATCCGAGTGCGCCCGGCAGTTCTCTGTCAGTGCGGAGTAATATTTTATCCTTTTCTTGCTCATCGGATGCGGGGGATCCAACTAGGTTACGTGGGCGAGAATAGGCCGGGAGCATAAAATGACCACCAGTTGATCCGTTTTGTGGTCTCCTCCGTGATTATATCCCCACCCTTGTTTGCGCCGTGCCTTAAACAGCTCTCGTCCAGCACACCAAACGGAATTCCGCTCCCTGCATCGGGACCAAACGACGTATAAAGTTCCACCTCGTGCTTGGACTAGCTCCCCTTGGGCCGCCCCCTCACCCATACCCCGTGTCGCGTGCGCAACTAGCTAGTTTGTACTCTTTTCACGATGGGCGGCCCGTCTTTGGAGGAACTCAATCAAATCGCCCTACCCGTCTTGTCTGCGGACAAGCCGCTGTATCTTGGGGTGAGTGACGTTGCATGCATTGGACTGGCCACGACTAACGGCTGTGCATCGTGAAGCCATTCATGATTGCGACTTTTGTGGACACTTTGTTTTGCGGCATTCTGCTAATGCAGTGCGGCGCATACGCCACTCTCGGGAAGCATGATCGGAAGCTATTCAAGGGAATGGTGCTCTATGTACTAATTCTCAACATGTAAGTTCTTGCCGGGTAGTGTCGGGCTTGCACTCAGGTCCTAATCGTGTGTTTCTTCCCTAGTGCGAGCACGGTCTTTACCTGGACATGGATATACGATCTTTTTGTTTATAACTTTGGGACATATGTGAGCTTGTTTGCGAGACACCTTTGTCGCGCAGCATGTACTGAGCCTCTGTTATTGCTTTAGGGATTGTTCCTGTCAATCAAATATGTGAGTATCGCAACGTACATGAGGAATATTATCGAAGTTCAAGCCAAATTGCGTAGTTGTCCTGGTTTTATGTCCTGGATTCGATGATGGTTATTGTTGTGCAAGCTTTTTTCGCGTTGAGAGCTTGGTCGGTACGCACCGTTTTGTTCTCCGGATTTGTAGGGTCCCTCGTGAACTAACCGCTATTGGTGATACCTAGCTCATGAAAAAGAACTGGCTCGTCGGCCTTATCATCTTGAGTTTTATGCTTACGGCCTTTGGTGGTGGCGTTGCTATCAAGGTTATGTTCACCCGCCTGGGGTCAACACTGTATGCAGGAGGCGTCAGAGTTCCCGCGTGAGTCTCGATTTGGATGTGGCGCAAACGTCACACTTAAGCTTTTTATTATTTTGATTTAGCTACATCTGTCTTTTTTGTACCGTGGCTGCAGATCTCACCATCACGTCGATCAGTGAGTTGCCTATATGGATCGGGAGTGGCAGATCTAACAGACCGTTGGCTTAGTTCTTTATTACTTCAAGTTTAATCGCACGGGAAACCAGAACACGGATCACATGCTTGGACGTTTGGCCAAAATTACTTTCCAGTCGCAGCTCCCTCCAACTCTAATCGCCATCGCGCTAGCTATCGAATATAGTATCAAGGTATGTATCGAGGTTCTTTTTTCATGGATTGGCTGACTGAGCCCACGCGACATCTGCCGGTTGATATAGTACGACAGCTTCATTGCGATCCCTTTCATTTGTGTACAGGGAAAGGTGTACGCGATCAGTCTGTTACATACCCTCAATGTGTAAGGACACTCGTTTCAACACCGGCGATTTATCTAATCACAATTGCATACAGCCGAGAATCGTGGCGCCGACCGAACGTCACCTGCGCAGAGACGGGAGATATTGAATTCCAGCAGGTGAGTTGGTGAATTAAATCGGACCGGAGAGCCGTAATTTAACCTCGCTTGTTCTAGCCCTCACAGCCAACTACATGGGGAACGGACACCACACACTCCGGAATTACCGATTCTCATCGTCATACACGGATTGAGCACCCGGACGCCAACAAGAGCTGGAACCCTTCGAAGGATGTGGATGATGGAATGAGCGCTGAGACTGCATCCCTGGACGCGCGGGGCCGAACATTTCGCATCTCGCACGTAGGGACAGAGCTTGAGAACCAGATTCAGCTGCCTCGTAAAAAAGACGAATCTAGCGCAGAGCATGCAGTATGATGTTTTTTTGGTTCTTCTCGGTCTGTGTAGCTATCAACACTGTGGACATGTATCCGTGTGGCAAACCTCACTCACGCTTTTACTCAATATTGTTTTCTCAACTTACTATCGGCTGTCCCGAGCTCAAATCTACCGTATCTACGTGGAAAACACCGTTCCTTATGCTTAGTATCCGATCCTGTGACCTTATTTGAACAGGCGGCATCTCCTTGACTTCATCCGGGATGCGCATTTGATCCGGCTCTCATACCTTCAACGGTGATGCTCGGTTTTATTCGAATTCTACTGTTATTTTAACCGGCCAGGCGGCATATAAAAGCTAGCTACCATGACCCAGGGACACCATCCTTCTAGTCTCTCCAGAGCAGACTGTCACTTGTGCCTCCACTGAAAAGCTGGAGTCGCCTTACAACACATCCCTCCGCCTCTGAGTCACCAGGATCATATGCCGCGCCTTCAAATCCCTTCAGACTTCACCCTAGTATCGGCATCGCCGAATGGTGCCGAATCGCCTACTCTTCAGCTGAAGAACGAACGTGGTCATAAGCTCTCTGTTCACGTACTAGACCATGGCCTTGCTCGAGTTGTACACGAACTTCCGCCTAAGTTTCTTCAGCGTTCGACCAACGGGATCAAGTGGGAAAGCCCAGCAATCGCTCAGGGCGAGGCGAAGGTTAGTATTCGTTCGTCCGTACCACGCCGGGGCCGTCCACCTAACGTATTACCCCTTGCATAAAGCGTGAATCGACCAACCAAAATGTTTCGACAATTACTACTCGTTCAATGAAGATCGATGTCGACTGGTCGGATGGTTGTCCCCGTTTGCAGTGGTTCAGCACGATCCAAGGGAAATCTTCGCCGGCTGGGACACCTTTCTTGGCTGACTCCCGAACTCGAGCATACACTTTCGACGCAGCCAGTGGTGCCATACTCCACTATGTGAGCCAGACCTTTTGTCGTGAAGCTATAGAACTCAAACCTTCGACTTGGCTAGGTCGAGCGCGAAATCTGGTTCCCGGCTTCAGAACATGAGCCGTCGCCAACTCTACCCCTTGGCGCTAACGAAGAACCTTTCGTAAGTGACAAGCGGAACGAGTTCGTCTATGGACTTGGAGAGGCGCGTGGTGGCATTTTGAGAACTGGGCGGAGATTTACCCTGGAAGCGAGGGACGGTGCAGGCTATGACTGGGAATCAGGTACGTCCATTATTATTCCGGGTGACAGCCTGTGCTTTCTCACCTACTTCCAACAGGCGATCCACTCTATAAGGTTACGCCTTTTTACATCGTCTTTAACAAGAAAACCCAGATCTGGTGCGGAGTATTTTATAACTCCCTAGCCAATGATGCCAGCATAGATTTTGGGGCAGAATGCGACGCCCTTTTCAGTATGTTTGCTTTCCTCCTCTTTTAAGAATATTGTTGGTGACAATACGTTTTGTGTAGATGGGTTCCGTACCTACCGTGCTGGGTGTGGTCCTCTCGACTACTATGTGATTCTAGGCGATGGGACATTGCCTTCTGTTATTAGTATCTACGCTTCTTTAGTCTCGCCCTCGCTCCCAAGCCGTCTATCACAGGTTCGTTATCCCGGTCTAATGCAGAATCAAGGTCGCTAACATAGATGAACAGTCATTATCGCCCGCCTCGAGCTCTCCGTCTAACTGGCGCGCTTCTCTTACGTTGCCTCCACGGTCGCAATTCGGATACCTTGCTTCAAGCTTAGCTCTTGCGGCAGAGCCGCACGCGCAGAACGCCATCGTAAATTTCGTTAAAACTTCTCGTGCGAAGGGGTTCCCTATTGATGCCCTGTACTTGAGCACTGGCTGGTGTCAACGTGCGTTTCCCTCTCATGTCTTTTTGGTGTTGTCGCTTACCTGGTATATCAAGACCCCGAAACCGATAACAGACACTACTTCGTGTGGAACCGAAAACGCTACCCCGACCCGCTTGCGCTTGGAACCACTCTCGAGCATGATTTGAACGTTCGCGTAATTGTGAACATTAAGCCATGGCTGCTCGACGACCACCCTCTGTACGACGAGGCTCTGGGCATGCAGGCATATGTCCGCGAATCGGACTCTGAATCCAGCCATCCAGCCAATTCAGCCGGGCGTCCACCCGCAAAGAGTCTTTTATGGTCTAACGGGCTCGGGGAACACATGCCTGGAAG
>JANWGL010008757.1:0-12753 GCA_025200755.1 Ceratobasidium sp. C01 | reverse complement strand
CTCAACTGAACTTTCGCTAGATCGACGGAACCCCAACGAAGGTTGCCTCATATGAGTACGAATTACGGTGCGTTATGCACCGTCGCCCTAGCCGGATGCGTTCAGTGTCTAAGAGCTGTTCTAAATATTTCTCCGAATTTTACTTGGTGGAAACCGGCAACCTCGTCGTTGACACCGGTGAGCCGTCTGTTGCAATCAATAGGCTTTTTCTTATCGTCGATCCCGATTTTCGTGTTCGATTAGACTATTCTCTCGAGGTGGCTATTTTTCATCATCCCTCAATAAGCGTCGACGATGCGAGGAATACCCCGGGCCGGCGGGATAAAGAGGAGCAAGAGCCGGCTCTTCCCGAGACGTTGATTTTGGTGGATGGAAATATTGCAAACCTCGTCGCGAGTTTTGCAGAACTTCTTGTCGAATACAAAGCGAGTGTTATCGCATCCTAATCCGCATACATGGACTAGCACTAACAAGGATATGCACATGGCAGAAACGTAAAGGTATACTCAACTCTCACTCTAACACAATTTTCTCGTAAGAGATTAGAATGATTTCAATTGTATTTCTGGAGCGGAGTCACGCAGTGCCTAGCTCGTGTTCGTCGATCATTGAGGGTGCCTCAACTTGAACCCCAGCCGCGTAGTGTTGATATCTAATGCGGCATATTCCCTCATAACTGAGGCAAAACGAGATCTCACCTTTCATTCCTAGTTCCGCCAAATTATAAGATACTACCCAACTCGATGAGTGCCTGTCGGTTGCGGATTCTTGTTTGGACTTGAGAGGTACTCGGAGTATTACGTAATACAGCTGTCAAATCTGTCCACCGGCGATCGTTTAATTGACACTTGCCCAGAACCACGTTCAGAGTTTGTATTCATAGTTCGCGTAAAACGTGTGCAGGGGGTGCGGCGCAGGGTATCAAATGCCCTCGTTTCCTCCTCTTCTTGGGCTATGGGAGAGAGAGATGAGCCTACGATGAAGCTGATATGTCTCGATTAGCGTGATGTCACCCATCGCCCCGCGGATTCGTGGGAGCTATAAAGCTACTCGCTCCTCCTTGGGATAACTCATCCTCTCACGTCCACCACCGGCTCACTAAAACGACATGTCTCGCTACAACATTCAAGAAGTTGCTACGAAGTCTTACGAGGGGCAGAAGCCCGGCACGTCCGGCCTGCGAAAGAGGTATGTGTGCTTGTCCGTGTAATGTGCTGTGGTGCTAAAACAGAGCGCAGGGTGAAGGTGTTCCAGCAGGAGGTATGCCATATCCCCAGATTGTCCTATTATTATTTACTGAACGCGTTATCCAACTAGAACTACACCGAGAACTTTGTCCAGGCCATTCTTGACGCGATGCCCGCTCCGGGTGTCGCGAACTCGACCTTGGTGGTTGGTGGAGACGGCCGATACCATTCGAAGCCCACCGTGCAGTCGATCCTCAAGATCGCGGCTGGGAACGGTGTCAAGAAACTATACATCGGTCAGGACGCGATCCTTTCGACCCCGGCGGCGTCCAACATCATTCGCCAGTACAAAGCCGATGGTGGAATCCTATTGACAGCAAGCCATAACCCTGGTGGACCCGACAACGACTTCGGTATCAAATACAACATCAACAATGGTGGGCCTGCTCCCGAGAGCGTCACTGACAAGATCTTTGAACGCACGAAATCTATCACGGCGTACAAGGTTCTCGATGCGGGCGAGGTATGTACAACTGTTTCCTGGATTCCTTTGTCTTATCTCACAGTATTTCGTAGCTCGATTTGTCCAAGGTCGGGAAATACACTTACGGTCCGATGGAGGTCGAGATCATCGACTCCGTTGCGGATTATCTCGTGCTCTTGAAAGAGATCTTCGATTTCCCTCTCATCAAATCCTTCCTTCACTCGACCCCTTCCTACCGCGTTCTTTTCGACGGCCTTAACGGTGTCACCGGCCCTTACGCGAAAGCGATCTTCCTTGATACACTCGGCCTTCCTCCATCGTCTATTCAACAATGCGTCCCCTTGCCCGACTTCGGAGGCGCCCACCCGGATCCTAACTTGACATACGCCCACTCCCTCGTTGAGGTTGTCGAGCGTGATAATATCGCGTTCGGTGCCGCGAGTGATGGTGACGGTGATCGAAACATGATTTACGGAAAGAGCGCGTTCGTGACTCCAAGCGATTCCGTCGCGGTCATTGCCGATTGGGCGGAGGTCATTCCCTACTTCAAGAAGACTGGCATTCGTGGACTAGCTCGTAGCATGCCTACCAGTAACGCGATCGACTACGTTGCAAAGGCGAAGGGCTTTGAGGTGTTTGAAGTGCCAACTGGTCAGTCTAATATTACCTTTTCCGGTGCAGATCGCTGAATCCCTGATCGGCAGGGTGGAAATTCTTCGGCAACTTGATGGATGCTGGCCGTCTGTCGATCTGTGGAGAGGAGTCGTTTGGTACCGGATCTGATCATATCCGTGAGAAGGACGGACTCTGGGCTGTTGTTGGTATGTACCCCATACTTGGTACGTTGATACTCGCTAACATAGCTTTATAGCTTGGCTCAATATCATCGCCGCCGCGAACCAGAAAACACCCGGGACTGGTATTAACGAGCTCCTTCAGGATCACTACTCCAAGTACGGTCGTTCGTTCTTCTCGCGTTACGACTACGAGGAGGTTTCTTCGGAGGGCGCGAAGAAGTTCACGGATAACCTTGACGAACTCTTTGCCTCGAGCTCGTTTACTGGCTCCAAGCAAGGCGCGTTCACCGTTAGCCGCACGACCAACTTCAGTTACACCGACCCCATCGACGGAAGCGTTAGCAAGAACCAGGGCTACATTGTCTTGTTTGACGATGGCTCGCGTGTTGTCTTCCGTCTCAGCGGAACGGGCTCCCAAGGCGCGACAGTCCGCATGTACATTGAGCGATATAGCAAAGATCCGTCTCAGTTCAAGAAGGACACCGCGGAGGGTCTCCAGCCTCTTATCGATGCTTCTCTAGAGTTTACGAAGCTCAAGGAGTTCTTGGGCCGCGACAAGCCCACGGTCATTACGGTCAGTTCAGTTACTTATTTACGTAAGCAGGCGCTGATTGTTTGGTGTCTAGTAATCTCTTTCATTTATCTCTCATGTCAAATAAATAGTAAACTTAACAAAGTTGATTTATCTACGTGTCACCTGGGTGGACGTGTGCAAGACGTGTACCATTTGAGTAGGTTCCGGCCAGACGTCAGCAATCCACGACGATGTGAACTTCGAATTCATGCCCGTTGTCCACGCTAGCGATCCGCAGTGATGCACCGCCTCATAAACGGACGACTATAAAATAAGTACGACCTCGAACATCTTATACTCCACGCAATACTCTCCCTCTTCCACGATCAAATTATCTCGAGGTGAGTCAAAGGAAAGCCCTGCTCGACTGGACTCCTGCTCATCCATTCAACCGCCCGACAGAACATCCATCCATCTAACTATGCATCCAACACCACCGGGCGAACAATTTGTGCGCTCCCTTATCCGCACCTTGCGATTCATCACCTCAGCCTATATCGTCGGGCTTAGCATCGCAACCATCGTTGTATCTGGTCTCACCGGGCATATCGGTGGTATCATCGCCAGTATCTACATACTCCCAGCCGCCTTCGTCCTCTTCGCACTCGAGTTCGCCGTCCTCCGCCGCATTATTGGCTCTCACGTCTCGATCCTCAAAAAAGAGATGCACCCCACCCGGATCGTGGCCCTTCAATTCTTTGGTGCAATGCTCGCAGGCGTCAGTTGGCCAAATGTCGAACTTTTCATTGCGTCATGCGTGTGTCTTGGATTGGGGATCGGTTTAATGAACCTCGTCGGAATTTATCACCTGTTCTGGCACGGGCGGACGGGCGAGGGGGATGGGTCTGATGCATGGAGTTTGGAGAGTGAAAAGTGGCCGCGTGGGAGACTCTTGTTGCCAAACAATTCGGAGGAGGATGTCATATTCGCAGCTGAGCGTGATATTGAGGACGAAGAGAGGTCGAACGGCTCTGGCCCTGCAATCCTTGGGACTGATTGAACGCGCTACCGCTGGATAGGTGGTCGACAGAACGAAAAGAATGTGTTCTAGAGTTTAGATGTAAAGGCGATTGTATCTTAAATTAAGAATTTGTTAAGGAAGCCTTTACATCTCTGACCTTATAAAGACCGGCTCGTATTCTTCGAGCTTAAATGCTAAAACAATAGATCTACGTGGAGTGCATATAGCTACGTTGACAAAGCTTTGATTACGAAATCGCGGTGTAGTAAATAGGAACAAACAGATACACGCAAAACCCGACATGTGCTTGTCGCACAAGTCAGAAAAACGAGTACTCATGGTGAAAAGTGGATAATTTACCTTGTAAGTCGCTTAAGAGCCATATAACAGCGCGCAGAAAAAGTGTGCGCCTACCTTTGCTCTACAGGTTACGGGAATCCACTGAAACCCTCGAAAGTTCACAATTGAGGCATCGCTCGCGTTCATAGCTCATCACGTCTAGCCGGTTTCCCCACAATCACATTCCAGAAACATCCGCCAATTCATCACACCTATAGTAATCTCAGATTGAATAATAAGCAGCGTACATATCGTGTATCGTACTACCAATACAAATGCATTCTACAGAAGCGAGCCCATAATTAAAAGCTAAATCAATTAGCATCGCTTGCCTTGGTCCTGCCAGACATTCTGGCGTAACTAGCGTTTTCGTGAATCGATGTGTGTGCTAATAAAAAGCCGTCTAATAATATCCCGGACCCTCTCGATTCATCTCCTGAGACATATCTCCGGCAAGTGAGAATGACGATTCGGAAACTGAGTCCGTACCCGACGGGTGTTGATATGGGTGGGCGGGTTGCGCGCGCTCCCACTCGTGAATAAAATGATAGAATATCTGAGATATTTCGGATGGCGGCTGTTCGTCCAATTCTTGATCGCTTAAAATGTCACCTGATGACACCGAAACTAAGTCTTGCATCTGCATTAACGTGGCGCCATCATGCCGTGACGTGGAGGGAGACCTGCGCGCATTTTGTTCAAAAATCGAAATCATGGAACGGTAGATGCAGGTACACTCACGAGGGTTGATTTTGCTCTTGGAGACGTGCTTGCAGCTCCGTCGCTAAGTTTTGGGCATATGGCCAGGTCGAACCTAGCGACTGCAGTGCTCCGACGCAGGTGTTTACGCCTTGCTGCGCGTTGGCGCGCTTCCTGACAGCCGCCGGGGGTGCGGAAGCGCTTTCTTGAAGTAATGCCAAGCCACTCGTAAAGATGACCTATAAAGCGTCAGGCTCGCATCTATCGGTATTAAGCTCACTACATTACCTTGATCATGTTTCGGGGAAAGAATCGGATTCCGTAATGATCATTAAACATGTTGATCAGCTGAAGGATTTTGTGTGCCGCTCGATCACACATCTTGATGGAGAGATCTGTGATGCCTAATCGGGAGTCGCCTTCTGGTACCCGTGTGCCGTGATAGAAGGGTTGGTGGAGCAAGATCACAAGCCACCAGTAGCAGATCTGGAGCATGATCACATGTGGCAACGGTGACGTTGAGCGGATCCACACCAGCATCCCCTCTGGTAGGTTGTTGAACCAGGTATCCAGTTGAAGACTACGTGAATTGAGTCAGTCTTATGGGGTACGGGGATCAAAAAGCCAGCGTACTGAATGTTGATGATCGTTCGCTCTTCGGGGACATCGTTAGGTCGGCGACACCTGGTCAACCATCTATCAATGCTGAACTAATTATGTGGGAGGTGTTGCTAACGCTATATCTATAATTCGGGTTGAAATCACCAAAAGTTTACATGTCTCGAGGAACGTCTTCGTCGTCACATTTAGCGGGCCACTATTGAGTGCGGAGATGGGAGCGAGCTCAGGCGACCACGGTTGATTGTCTAACTCGACGCTCACGGACGGGAGACTGACTCCGGGGTGTGGGATCGGAATGTCAAAGTCTCTTTGGTAGTCCAAGGCCTAAAAGCGAGGTAACTTAAACATCTGTAGTTTAAAAGAGGCGTATCACATACCATAATCTTGTCTGTGTGCCGAAAGTACATGTGATTAGCACTCATTGCGGCAGGGTAAACACTGCCCGCGAACGAACCTTGAGCAAAAGCGGACCAAAAGTGCCAGTCACGGCATATTGACTCGGGAAAAGGAACGACTCCCTCATTTGCCCAGGGGTCACTATCGCCATTCAAGATTACTAAAGTAAAGTAAGTTCGTTTTCTTGTATGTTCGGAGAATATCTTACGGGCACGCGCAGCACGGAGACTCATGCCTAAGGGAAAGCTTTAACTCTACACTCCTAGGCATATACAACCACCCACCCATGTATATATAACCCGCATCTCGTTCTCCTATTCCGCAGTGGTACTCAGCAAGTAGAGCCAACGCACGAACCAGACTCATAACTGGATTACTGAGCTCTTCATCTAGCCATTGCTTGGCACGCTTCGCAAATTTGGCTCGCGTCGCAGGGGCGCGGATGTCGGGATCATCGGAGAACGCGGAAGCAAAGGCCATTAGCGCGCAGTGCAGCAGTGGGGAGTAGTGTTGGAGCCTCAGCTGCGGACGAAGATCGGATTCAGATGTGAGATGGTAAAGCATGTCGTGAAGATAAAGTTCGGGGATCAGACCCAATAGCCAACTCGTGCCAAAGCTGAAGCAACGATGCAAGATTGTATCGTGCTCGAGTCGTGTCAGTTGGACGGCGTCAAGATGGGGAAGGTAGTGGTTCCATTCGCAGGTGAGACTAAGTTGGACGTCTTTGGATTGCTCAGTGGCGGGGGTTGTAGTGTCGACGCGGAAAATATACTGATACATGGCGATGTTGGTGAACTGGGCCGAAGGGGGCTGGGGACGCTCAACGTCGAATAAATCCTCCGAACGTTCTTGTAGTGATGGCTGAGGGATCATAGAATGAATCCATTGTTATCTTCCCCGGCGCACATGTGTTGAAAGAAAAAGAAAAAGATCTTGATGAAGCAGCCGCACTCACGACAAGATAGGGACCTCGCATTACCCGGCTACTCGCTGAATCGGTGGTTGACTGAATGGGAGAACTTGGGCCCGAATCATAAAGTCTGTTAAAGGCGTCCGAAGAGAGCCTGGGAGTGGTGGAAGGGTTGTTGGCGGTGGTAGTGGACTGGTTGGAGGCGGCCTTCAGACGCGTAACCTCTGCTTCAAGAAGTTGAATTTTAACGCGGAGACTTTCGACGAGTTGTTTTGTCACAGGCCGACGAGCGTCATTTTCTGGACTCCATGAACACTACGGACGTAATTAGAGATCGCAGAGTATAGGTATGTCAATGCACACTACCTCCCGCCCCTGATCGTGAAACCTTATTAGCGTAAGCACAACCGCGAACATCGGGCATGATTGACATACATAAAAGGCACATGTACCGCAGGTGGGTTGTACGCCATCGCACTTGCAACGGCGACGACGACATCCGTTACATGCGCGGCTCGAATATTGACCTCGTCGTCTCGATGGGCCTGCCCCTGACGAACTCATGAGGGACAACTTGAGGGAACGGCAGAAAGGGTTCCGTTCCGACGGGGTGGTGGGTTGTCAAATTCCACTAACATATGCAAGCAAAATTCCTTGCTCTTTCCGATGATTATCAGCTATTGTATGCATCAACACGTGACTTCATAGATTGCTGGACGTACCATGATATCTCGCCCATGGGCGCGACCACTCCCACTTGGGTCGACGAACCTCGTAGAGTTCCTAACGCCCCTCTGTATCTTCGCAGTGCTCTCACGCACCCGCGCTTGCGAGGCTTGTGGAGACTCGGGAGCGATAAACGTCATAGGAACTAATGACGTTTATTGCTTTTGGTGGCGAGCGTTACGCCAACGTAGGTATGATGTAACTACCACAACGGGGTATGTATTCACCGCTAAATTAATAAAACCAGGAATTATAGCTACAATGTACGCTATACATCAATGTTTATTACGATAATTTACCAGGCAGTGCCTAAGATGTGCCAGATGATATTAGTGGTCTTTTGAAGTTTGTAGTGTGACAGGTTTGGTAAGAAGAGCGCACACAGGAAAGATTGGGAAACAAGCAAATACCAGGAAGCGGACCACGTGATTCCCCCTGTATGCTTCGCCCTTCTCCTCCAAATAATTCTTATTATCTCTCTTAAATTAATATAGGACTATACGTAGATTCACATATACTAGTCGATTTCTACAATCTATATCCTTTAGCAAGTACCAAAGCTAATCCTAATCAACCAAATCCCCTATACACCGTGTAGTAGCTAAAATTACACTCCAGAGCCGCATAGATGGACAACAGAATCAATCTTTACGTATGAGCTCAAGTGATCGTTGACTCTAGTACGGGGATTACGCAACTTGGGCTGCCGCATCAGAGTGTGCCTGGTACTTCGTGCAAGTACGGCACAACCTGATGTTTTTTCTACGTTTCTTTGCAACGTATATTATGTAAGTCCACAGCTATGCATTTATCATTTCATCCGAGGCTCTTGAACACCCGTTTCAAGCAATTATTGCGCGTTTACTGAAGTTTTGATCCGGGGTAAGTATAATCTAGCCTGTAAACCTTGAGCATAGTGCTATAGAAATAAGGTAAAATGCCCTTAACATGTGTCTGCCTATACAATACTGCGCGTAGAACCCGCATGCAAACATCGAGACGCAGGTTATACCGATAGGACGGGCATGAAGCCGTCTGCTTCAGGGACCGGATCCGCTCCCGTTGTGTGACGGTGGTTCGGCATTTATGCAGTGCACACTCCTGTTTAGTCTTACTCGGTGATTTGTCCAGTTAGGGTAGTCGCCTGGGCCAGCTATTCGGCGCGTGGGGCAAAGCTAGGCCCTCGCCTTGATAGTGTTCACACGTCATACGCGTCATCTTCCACACATAACCTCCGATAGCGGTGGAGGTGGAGGTTAAAGTCGGAAAGAAAGTGGAGGTTAACGCGCAAGTGCCCACATTCAAGCCTGTTAAAATATGGGACGACAAGCCCTTGTGGCCGCCCATATCGTATCCTTTCATCATGCCATACTCTGAATACGACCATTCGCCTCGAGTCGCATCCTTCTTGGCTTCATTAAGTTCTTTTCGCACAAGTTTTGATAACTTCCTTATCCCGTTATGTCCTAACATGTCGATGCCGCACATCGACCTCTACGGCAAACTCGCTATAGTGACGGGTGCGAACTCCGGCATAGGGTTTGAAACCGCACTGGCATTTGCTGGAATGGGTGCTCGTGTAGTGTTGGCGTGCCGGAGCGTACAAAAGGGGGAAGAAGCGAGGGGCAACATTATCGAGGCTACGGGCAACGATCAAGTTGAAGTCGAAGAGTTGGATTGCGCAAGCTTTCAGAGCGTTCACGAGTTCTTGAGGCGGTGGGAGCAACGAGGGCTTAAAAAGGTCGATATTTTAGTAAAATAATGCAGGTACGTTGATAGTTTATTATGCGCGTCTCCCCGGTTGATAGCCTTGAGCAGGAGGCCTATTTGGCGCGGCGGCAAAGAGCGCTGAAGGATTTGAACAAGCCTATCAAACCAATCACCTGTCACACGTCCTGCTCACGCACACCCTTCTCAACCGCGGTCATTTTGTTCCTGATGCGCGCATTGTTTCGTTATCATCAACTGGCTTTTATTTTAGCGTGCCTCTGGATGAGCGAACCGCAGATGCCAGTGACATCTTGGAGGAGTATCCTGTTGGTACGGCATTGTCGGTACAAGTTATGTTCCAGGCATATCAGAGGACAAAGGCAGCGCAAGCAATATGGACTATGGTTCTTCAGAGACGTCTGAGGCAAGACGAGAGGTGGAAGAACATAATAGTCCAGTCGTGTCACCCAGGTAAGCTATACGAGTACTATGGGTCGTAGGGTATCAGAGCTAAAGTATCGAATAGGCACGGTCAAGTCTTCGATCTGGAGTCGAAGCGAGGGGCTAGGGAGCTCCTTGGAGCGATTGGCGGATATCACGAGAACTCTAGTTAATGCATTTGGGATATCAAACCAGCAAGGCGCTGTTGTTCCAGTATGGCTAGCCACAGCCGAGGAGCCCGCAAAGTCCGAGATGGGTGGGCTGTACTGGGACCGACTTAGATGGAGGTGGGTGCCAGCCTGGAGTTTGGAGACCGCGAGGCAGGAGATGCTGTGGAAAAAGTGGTGCGATGATGCAGGGGCAGACCTCCAGTAGAGTTTTAAATATGACAGTGAGCTAGGAAACCAAGAGGGTAATCAGCTTCGTGGATATAGTCACCCAAATTTTCCACAAGAATGAGCACGTTGGGTTGAAAAGCATCGAGTTGAACCCTGGCTAGAACACCAACACAAGAGTCGAAGAGCGCGAGAACATCAAGGTTCCTAGAGTCTCTGATTGCGGTAGCCGTGAGTACATCAGTAGGATCGTATCGCGAGACTTGGGCCAACAGCAAGGAATCACGTGTAGGCCGTTGAGGGTACAGTTACCCCACGTGAACTTCAACGCCCCAGTGCTGTTATGGCGAGACCGACTGTACATAGCTAGGCACCGTCACGATAAATCAAGACGGGCGTACAAACTGTGTGCCTGGCTCCTACGTGCAAGCGAGCAGCTTTAGGCCCAAAAGGTCACCCCGCCTGGTTAATTGGGCTTGATTAAATGCACTGTTGAAGGGTAGAAGAGCTGTTGCTCGAAGGACATAAAAGACGGATTTTAACAAACAAAGGTCATTCGATGGGGTCGTACCAGTCTACAATATTTTGTCATAGTTTTAGCGGTCAAATGCAATTGGTAGATCGAAGGTCATTTATGACAGGGGCAGGTCGGCGCTTACCGTGGTGACTCGGGTCCGATTTGACTTATTGTCCTCGTCTTTGCTTCATCCATGCTGAGTTAGGACATTCAGATGCTGGTCATCGACGCAAACTCTTCCCACTGCGACGTTTGTCTCGAGCCATATTCTCAGGCACGCCCACCACACGTGCTCTCCTGCGGTTCGCTGTTCATCCTTCTTCGTAGTTCCCAGCGTGGCCTGACCTCATTTCTCAAGGTCACGTATTTTGTCAACCTTGCATCGACAATGTCCAAAAGTCTCAAGGGGCGATTGTGTCTCTTGGGGTCGACTGGCAAGCCGTGATTAACAACCCACATTATTCTGCAAACAACCTCCCGAAACACGCGCCTTGTCCGCTATGTCGCACTTCATTTGATCAACACAGTGCTCTGAGGATACAAGCGACATTTACTACTAGTTCTGCCTCCTTCTCAAGTGAGAGGCTAGGTAGCCCACAGTCTGATACGACTTATGCTACCGACGAAGGCGATGCTTGCCACGAGGCGGATCGATTTGGGGATTCGTCTTCCTCGGGGCCTACCAGCGCACAAGCAGCGATCAAGATGAACCTCGAGACGCGAGTTTCCGACATCATCTTTGAGGGTGGAGGACCTGGGAATCGCGACGAGATTATAGCACTCAACCATCAAATCCAGGAGTGGTTGGCAGACGAAGCATTGGAGGGGCGGATAGAGGAGGTGGGTCCTACATTTAGTCCCACAGCGATTCTTTTGCTGAAAGGCAATTTCGGGTCAAAAGCATGTTTTACTACGCGCTAGCATTCAGTTGTTGATGCAAAGCCTTCGCTCTCGATAGCCCCAGTATAGTTTTGTTAGGTCTTGAGGTTTTTATGGTAAGCACCTTCGATATGAGCGTGTAGCAGCAATATTGACCTGTATCGTAGATCCTATTTCGAGTCTAAGTTACATCTGTTCTAAGGGTTGCTACTTGTCAGCTTGGGAGTGACCTGGCAGGTTTTATTGCCTCTTTCTGCTCTTTGCTGTCGCGCTGTTGAAAATTACACCTAAGCTATCCCATATGTATCCGCTTAGTATGTCGGGAAATATCTTTGTAAACCATAGATAAAATCTATGTGATCGTTCTGAAACCGATTTATTTGCGTATAGTCTCAAGGGGACTCATTTGCTTATTTGGTGTCTATAAACAATAAACAAGGGACCATCCATAAGCGCCAAGTAATCCCCACCTCCACCTCTACCTCCACTTCCCACCTCCGCATGTTCATCAGCACCGACACCCACAAATCTTTATCATCTCCAACATACAAAAAATTCGACACAGTCAGCCGGTAGCGTTGAGCACCGGAGTTTTCGCCCTCGCTTTGCATGAAAATTCTTCCACTCTTGATCGCAGCACCAAGACCACCCTCGATCTCTAGCTACGCCTCCACCTGCTGACTGGGATTCAATGTCTCGCTCCATGTCGGCCTATAGAACTTGCAACGTTCGTGCTTCGTCCTGGTGTTCTGTTCGGCTTGGGTGATCTGTGCTCGATATGTCCACTATCAGAGGGAAGACCAAGCGAAGATGGTATCTGACAACGCGCCCGACTGAGTTCGCGTATGGATCACGTCATGGGTGGCTGCTTCGGTCTGAGAGTCTATATAAACACCTGGTTGGGTTGCTGGTATCTCGTACTCTATCGACCCACCTTCATCGCTTGAATCAATTCTCAACTTTAGTCTTACAATGCCCGCGCCCGAAAGCATTTTCATCCTAGGGTACGCAAATCCGTTATCCAGAAGAACGATTCTTCTCATATACAATTCTCTCCATACAGTGCTACGGGATACATCGGCGGAGCAGTCTTCACTGGCCTACACAAAACCTACCCCAACGTCCCCGTCGCAGCTCTCGTCCGAAACCCAAAAGACATCGACGCACTCACAGCAGC
>JANWGL010008696.1:3328-13369 GCA_025200755.1 Ceratobasidium sp. C01 | reverse complement strand
TGACCGCGTCAATAGGTGAACCGTGCAACACTCGACTTCGACTTCGAGAAAGTATGCTCCGTCTCAATGTCTAATCAAAACATCTATGGCTGTCTGGTGTGCGGCAAGTACTTCCAAGGTCGGGGCAAGTCCTCTCATGCCTATGCCCACTCGATTCATGAGGACCACCACGTATTTATACATCTCGAAACTACCGAGGTACGCTTTATGTTCTCAGTCCTAGTACATTAAAACCCATTTTTTCCGCTCGGGCGACCTCCAGGTCTACGTTCTCCCCGATGGATACCAAGTTTCGGATCCCTCATTGGACGATATTAAATTCGTCCTGTCTCCTCGTTTCTCTCCTGCTCAGATTGCCCGACTACGAACTGATCCGAGTCCTCCAACGGCGTACGATCTACTCTCTAAGCCCTACATCCCTGGATATGTCGGGCTTCAGAACATCAAGCGAAACGACTATTTGTCCGTCATCGTTCAGGCGCTACTGCACGTCCCGCCCGTCAGGGACTTTCTGCTCGAGATGGACGGTGGAGAGGCCTCTTCAACCACCAAACCTACTGTCAAGAGCGTTAAGCCCGTATCCGGCAAAACTGCGAAGCCTCCCTCGGAGCTCGTTCGGCGGTTCGCAGGACTCGCGAAGAAAGTATGGAACCCACGACTGTTCAAGGCGCAAGTGAGCCCACACGAGTTTCTTCAAGAGGTTGCGCGGGTCAGCGCGGGCCGATTCAAGATTACGGAGCAGGGCGATCCGATCGAGTTTTTGGGGTGGCTGTTGAATAAAGTGCATTCGGATTTAGGAGGAAGTAAAAAGAAAGGATCGAGTAAGTAGCAGAAGCGTGACGGGTGGGGTAAGACTAATGCTTTGGTGTTCAGGCGTGATCTATTCAACATTTCAGGGCGAGGTGCGGTTGGAGACACAGCAAGTGATCCTCAAGACGGACGCTGAGAATGGGGAGAAGCCGCATTTTGACATTGATCGAGGTACGTGAATCATTGACTCTCACCTATGCTCCCCACCTAGACTGTTGGTGAACGACTCGCATTGACGCGTCGTCCTTCCTCTACATATATAGAAATTAAACAGACTACCTCACCGTTCCTTCTACTTGCCCTTGACCTCCCGCCGCCGCCGTTGTTCCAGGACGCAGTGGAGAAGAATATCATTCCTCAAGTCTCTCTTGCGTCTGTACTCGCCAAATACGACGGAAAGACAACCCAGGAATTCGCAGGACAGCTAAAGCGGTTCCGATGCACGAGGCTGCCGCCTTACATCATCCTTCACTTCAAGCGGTTCACCAAGAACAACTTCGTGGAGGAGAAGAACCCTACGATTGTGAATTTCCCGATTAACGGTGTAGATTTCAGTCAAGGTGGGTGCCACTCTGTCTGT
Source organism: Ceratobasidium sp. C01 (assembly GCA_025200755.1). Lineage (NCBI taxonomy): Eukaryota > Fungi > Basidiomycota > Agaricomycetes > Cantharellales > Ceratobasidiaceae > Ceratobasidium > Ceratobasidium sp. C01. Next base: position 11,979 of record JANWGL010008696.1, on the reverse strand, counting down.
ACAGTCACAGGATTTGCTTAGCGATTTCCTCAGTTATCGAACGCCCCGCTGAAATGGCTAACTCGCCGATCATTTATGACCTTGTCGCAAACGTCACGCATGAATCCACTGCCGGAACACAACGCGACAAGGAAAGCACGGTTTGGAAAGTTCATTTGCGAGCTGGACACGGGGAGGGGGAGCAGTGGATACAAATGCAAGACATGATTGTGGAGGACATTAGGAAAGAAATGATCTTCTTGGGAGAAACTGTGATGCAGGTTCGTGCTTCATGGCCATCTCACAGCGGTGCCGGATAACTAATCGGGGTGTATAGATTTGGGAGCTGAGTCCCAAGGCTGCCGGAAAGGGGAAGGAGAAAGCCTGAGATACGGGCGATGTGGAGTGTGCATGTCCGCGACAATTTCGAGGATTTTCAATGCTAGGGTTAACGTGCTCTCATTCAGTGCCCTCGAATGTAGGTAGCGCATGTATTTCAGCGAAACTTACTCTTTTATATACCAATTACTGTGGTGCTGTATAAGGGATGCACTTCTTATGGATGAGGCAATTTTCGCAAAGGCAAGACTCGCCACTTTATGAGAAGCAAGTATAATCAGCAATCAATCCACAGAGAATAGGGGATCGCAGTAGCTCACCACGCACAATCCACCTAGGGGAAACGTGGGAAGGGAGCCGTTAGAGGATGCGGATAAAAGGGATTCGCAGGCGGCTATCAACTCACGGCACAGTGGTTGACGATTTCGATCAACTGCAAAAGCAAGAGATTGGCGCGAACCCCCGGTAGTTTGAGAATGGATGGCACGACAATCATTTCACTACTTCAGGTGGGTAACGAGGTATGCGGTTGCGGGTTGCGGGCGAGGAGAAGAATGGAACGCGAGAGGCTTCCCCTCCCCTTCCGCCTGGTTTTGTAGGTAGCTATACTAACATAAAGGGAGCTACGCAATGCGCCTCTTCCTCAGAATTCTCTCAGTATCAAGGTTCAGATTTTAGAGTCGTTTTTTTCTCGACGAGGTTCCCCAAAGCGCAAAAGCTGAAGAAATGGCACCAAGAATCACAATACCGCCTGACTATATAAATCCTAGGATGCTTTGCAGCAAGCCTGTCTCCGATTTCTCGGAGCCAACGTGACGAACGAAGCCTGAATATATCCATAAACCGTTTGTTTTAGGCGACCTCGAGGCAAATTGTAAAATGTATGCGTCAGGGTGATCAAGAATTCGCCACACCAGTGTCACACTCCGCGTGAGGGTGAAGGCAGATTTAGAGAAAGTGTAGATCTCATGCCATAAGAACGAATTAGAAAAGCTGCAATAACATACACTAAGCACAAACATGGCCCCGGTTCCGGAATCCCCAAGGCTTGATAGAAGCGTACGTTTTTAAATTAACTGCTTAAATACTACCCAGGCGATTATCGAGATACCTATCAGTGCACTCCGCTAAGGCTTTTGCCTCAAGAAAGCCTATGAAAGAGCACGGTGCTTCGCACCGTGGCTGAATTCCAGCGTCGTGGCCGCTGGCTCTGTTTCCGTACATGTACTCCAGTTTTCGGTGGCGTTACTCGCTGAATTTCAGCGTAATTGCTAGCCTCTTATTAACTACAACATAATGAAGCGCACTTATTACAGGAATTGAAGCCAAAATGCACAAAAAATACGTATTGTCTACTGCGCTAAAGACACTGAATTTTGGTAGATCGGCTGCTTACGAGAGGAAATCTAAGCCTGGTGGGGGAGTTTTGTGCATATATGCGAGGCAAATTTTGAGTATGTGCGGCAGGGCCAGGGGCATTGAATCCTGCGCGAATCGATGCACTCAGACGTCAAGTAAAATTGTAAATTATCGTCATGCGCCATGGAGTGTATTGATTACAAAGTTGCAGCATGGCCTTCGTGCGGAAATAAGCGCCAGCATACAGTATCGTAACCTTATAAAACGACACTACCTCCCCCCCTCCCTCCCCCCTACGACCATCGTAGTTGTGAAGGGTAAAAAACCCAATTCGTCCACCCATATCTCGCCGCCAGCGTCTCCGATATCAAACATCATCCCGCTCAGTGAGTGCCCATTGTTCCACCACGGGCTCGTTCCATCAACGCTAGTTACCCCCTTTCCATGTAGAATGTCAGCACCGAAACAGATAAAAGTTATCCTAGTGGGCATTGGGTGGGTCGCCCTGCTAGCCGATGTTGGTGGCATTGACCAAAAGCTTTTAATGGCATCGTTAGCGGACCAACATGTTCTGGGAAAACGACGCTCGCTAAACGCCTACACGCTATTCTCCCCAATAGCTTCATCATTCACCAGGATGTAAGTAGCCTCGTCCATGATTGACCCTGGTTGAACTTGCTAAGCATTAGTTTAGGACTTCACTACGGTAGCGTGATCCTTTGCCAGATATTCAGTGCCAACGCTTAAACATACGCTCTTATTCAGCCTAAGGACCTAATTCCCGTGCATCCGGTTTATCAAGTTGACGACTGGGACGATGCTCCTGGCGCTATTAACTGGCCGCGTCTGCGAGCGTCACTTAAACAAGTCAAAGAGAGCGGCTCGCTTCCTGAAAGCCATAGTTCATATGACCATGTAAATGAACTACCGGAGATTCCTGTTCCCCAGGAGATACTGGCTGGATGGTCCAAGTGCTTCAAGGATGTCAACAAGAAATGGAGCGAACAAGGATTCGAAGTCGTTTGGGCTATACTGGACGGGTACTTGTTGTATTGGGATAGCGTAGGTGTTTCACGCGCTCGGATGATGGCGTTGAACTTATACCGGAAGTACCAAAATATAGGAAGTAGTCCAGTACCTTGACGCAAAGATATTCATGCGTAGCCCGGAGGCGATCTTACGGAAACGAAGAGCCGAGCGACAACGCTCTTATTCATCCGGTTAGTCCCGAAACCACGCTCTGAACACTAATCTGGGTTTTTATACTAATGCATTTTGACCTAGACGGTGAAATCGGCTACGATCCGCCAAATTACTGGGAACAAATCGTCTACCCATCGTATGTGCGAGCGCACGAACACTTATTTGAGGACGGAGATGTAGAGAATGGCAAAATTAGCTCGAAACATGCCGATCTACTTGTGCTGCCTGGCGAAGGGTGCGGGGAAGCGAGGATGGGAATGAGTCAGATGGTAGAAGCCACCGCACAATGGGTCTTGTCTGCTAGCACCCCACGAGCATAAGCGTATCAGAGAGCCTTGAAACATTTTCAAGGTCCTGATGAGTGATAGCCAATATACATCTGTACCTTTCTATCTACCATGAAGAATTTAAAGTATATCTCTTACTTGCATGTTTTTAGTATTACTCGATATCGATGTTCTAGAATGAAATGCAAGGCTGTTATCACGAGTGCCGAGTTATAGGAATTTATGGCCAGTTACATAAGCAGTGATCTCTCAGCGCTTATCTTGCCAGGATAGGAATCTATCTACAGTAATGACGCTGATATCATGCTCTCATCCACGATCATCATGCCGCACCCCGCGGTGTTTGCTCAATTAATAAGGTTATAATCTACTGCACCTCCCATATAACGCAGCTGCTTCCAATAATAAACTTTCCCACCTTGTCACTTCTGCTGAGCGTCTGAACGAGCAACACATGGCTCTCTGATCCGCCGAAGCCTAGAGTGTCGGCCCATCTGCCAGTTACCGGACGCCTACTACCATCTGATACCTTTCTCCTCCGCCCACTCCCCTATCTCGAATGGATTCCACCACCTACACTTACACCTCGTCCACCGTCCAGGCTGAGTAGGCCGTTGATATGGACCAATCGAACAACGGCTCCGTCTGCTGCGTCATTGCGTAGACCAAACCCACTATTACAGTCGGTTTCGTTCTATTTTATTGGTACAGGACCCCGCTTTTCGTTCCGGCAGACTATCTTCAAGTTTGTATGAGTAGTGTATGCGGATTGTACTCAATGGATCAAAACTAAAGCACGAAGATAGCCTAGCTTCTGAGCTTAAAAGTGCTAAAAATGTTGCGGGGTTGCGAGAGATCTACCCCCTCAGCTATCTAGGATTATAGAACCCATCAACAAAGTTTATAGAGCTCAGCCGCGTCAGCCAGAGTCGATGAGGTCTCTACTCATTTCTCATTGGTTGTATATGTACCCGATAGTTGAGTGTTGTATCCTATGGTATAGAGAGAACATTCGATATTTCTTTGAGATTTACCTGGTCTCCTCCTAATCTTCATTGGGAAATTGGCCGGGAAACCCGTCAGGGCTCAGAATCCACCATTGGTTTCAGAATCGACTTCAAAAGCTTACAATTGGATTACAACGAAGTTACAATCACATTGCAACAAGTTACCACTTGTTACAGGCGCCTAGAAAAGCCAACGGTGGATTATGTGCGCTTATGAGGTTTGCGCCAATATGCCGATGTGATTTATAGTCTGTTTTTGTTCTTTTCATAAGATCGAGGGGATGCATATATTGCAATATCACAAGGTTGCTGTTAAGCGCCCGGATGATGAAACGGGATTCACGGTCACGAGCGTGGCACAGCCACATTTGTCGACGACGACAACTTGGACGACGATGGCGCGAGGTGAGGCGCTGGATATGACACCGCCGTCGTCGAGCGAGACGTCTGGCTATAGCGAGTCACGGCACAGCGGCGACGAGTCGGACGAGGAAGCATCCCCCCAGAAGCTGCTTCACGAAAAACGACACTTTAGCTGTGGCAACCCCAAGTCAGGCGATGGCGGCGGAGTGCCCCAATGGCGGCTCAAGGACAAGTTGCGAACAGCGAGGGCGGCACTTGTGGTGTGTCTCAACATCGGCGTAGACCCCCCGGATGTGGTGAAGACGCAGCCGTGTGCGACGCTCGAGTGTTGGGTCGACCCGTTCAGCATGCCGTCGAACAAGGCGCTCGAGGCCATCGGACGCAATCTGCAGCATCAGTTCGAGAACCTCAATCCTCGTATGAACTACAAACCTTATCTCGACCCGAGTGTTGAGGACACGCGCAAGTGGTGCATCGGGTTGCGCAAGATGGTCGGCCGCGAGTGTGCACTCTTCTACTACAACGGCCATGGCGTTCCGAAGCCTACTCGCAGCGGCGAGATCTGGGTCTTCAATCGTGGATACAGCCAGTACATTCCCGTCTCTATCCAGGACCTTCAGCTCTGGCTCGGTTCGCCCTGCGTCTTCGTCTGGGACTGCTCTGCCGCGGGGAACATCGTCACCAACTTTCTCAAGTTTGCCGAGCAAAAAGATCAGCAGGCCCGGTCCCAGCCCCAGCCTACTGCTACCCGACCGTTTATGGATTGCATTCAGCTCGCCGCGTGCGCCGCCGATGAAGTCCTTCCCATGACTCCCGAGCTTCCCGCCGATGTCTTCACCGCCTGTCTCACCTCCCCCATCGAGATGGCCCTTCGGTTCTTCGCGCTACGCAATCCCCTTCCTTCTGCTGCCAACATTCGCAAGGGCGTTCCCCACCTCGACAACGTCATGCAGCTTCCTGGCGATCTCAAAGACAGACGTACGCCACTTGGCGAGCTCAACTGGATCTTTACGGCCGTTACGGATACTATTGCTTGGACCACATTTCCCCGTGATATATTCCGCCGCCTCTTTCGACAGGACCTCATGGTCGCTGCCCTTTTCCGCAATTTTCTCTTGGCCGAGCGAATCATGCGGAACTATCACTGCACGCCACAATCGTATCCTGCCCTCCCCCCGTCTCATAATCACCCGCTTTGGAACTCTTGGGATCTTGCCGTCGACTCATGTCTTGCTCAGCTTCCCCAGCTGCGAATCATCGAGGAGCAGCGCCTTGCCGCCCAGCAGGAAGTCATCAATGGCGGATCTCAAGTATCGGAGCCCAATAGCCCGTATCAATATGTTCCCAGCTCGTTCTTCGGAGACCATCTCACTGCTTTCCAGGTCTGGCTCACCCGTGGCGCTGCTCTCTCCAAAACAGGCGTCACTGGGGATAAGGTCCAGCCGATATATTTCAACACCGCAGATAGTAGTGACGAGTCTGAGTCGAGCCGAGCGCGGGCGGCCAACGAAGACAACTTGCATCCTCGTCGCGGCATTCTCGTCCCTAGGCGCCCACCGGACCAGCTCCCAATCATCCTTCAGGTCTTGTTATCCCAGACCCATCGCCTCCGCGCGCTTATCTTGCTATCCCAATTTATGGACCTCGGTCCCTGGGCCGTTCATCTCGCGCTTGCGATCGGGATCTTCCCCTATGTGCAGAAACTCCTCCAGTCTCCCGCGCAAGAGCTCAAGCCCGTGCTCGTCTTCGTATGGGCGCGGCTCCTCGCGGTCGACCGTTCGTGTAGGGAAGACCTCCTTCGCGATGACGGGTACATGTATTTCGTCAACATCCTCTCCCCACACACAGGTGTATACATCCCCAACTCGGCCGAACATCGCGCGATGTGCGCGTTCATCCTTGCCATCGTTGCGCGAGACCACCCCGAAGGCCAAGTCCAATGTCTTCGCCAATCCGTATTCCACATGTGCCTTATCCGATTAGACGACCCGGACTACCTTCTCCGCCAATGGTCCGCGCTGTGTATCGCCCAGCTCTGGGACGGCAACGACGATGCGAAAAAGTACGGGATTGATCAGGGCGCGCAGGATAAATTGAGCGTGATGATGTCGGACCACTCGCCCAACGTCCGAGCGGCAGCAATGTATGCCCTCGCGATTTTCATGGGCGCGTCGGGATCTGCGATTGAAGGTCGGAATGGTGGCGGGGGTACTGGGTGTCGAATTCCGTTGCAGGAGCGGGATCAGTTGAGGTTGGAGGTGGCGATCGCGACGGGAGCGACCCTTGCTGGGAAGGAGGATGCGAGTCCGATGGTGAGGAAGGAGCTGGTGGTGCTTTTGAGTTGTCTCGTGAATGAGTGGAGGGGGTGGTTTGTCGTTGCTGCGTGGGTGTACTGGGAGGACCATGGGGGGCTCGGGCCACTTGGAAACCCAACGACGAGGGAGAGGCGGGCAGAAGAAGGATCATTGCGGGCGGCACATGCGCAGAGGGAGTGGGCCGATCGGTGTGGAGGGGACGCGAGGAGGAAGGAAGAGATGCGTGTGGTGCTTTCGTCATTCTTCACGATCTACTGCACACTGCTGGAGCTTTCGGTCGATCCGTATCCCGAGGTTGGGACGATCGCTCAGACGGTGGTGGACTACATTATGGCTCTCCTCCTCGAGTCTCCGTTTTCGAAGCTTTCGTCGAGCGATTTCCCCAGGGCCATTCCGCCGAGGCAGACGCACTACCCTCATCAACCGAAGGCGGGGAGCGGGTCTGATAGCGAAAAACAGTCGCTTTTAAATAGGGTGGACACGGCTAGCTCGAGGATGACCAACACCCTGAGGCGCACGACGTCCTTTGCGGCTACGATCAAAAACATCGCCACTGGCTACGCGTTCCCCACGCCCGATAGCCCCGGCGGTGCACCCTCGTCCGCTGGAACTGGTTTAGGTTCCGAGGTAGATATAGGGAGGCACGGGGAAGTCCCTCGCCCACACTTAGTCTCTGCTCAGTACATCTCCCCCTATCCCTCTCAACCTCCCTCATCTATTCCGCCTTCGCCTGGGATCTCATCCTCGTCCCGACACTCGTCTTCCTCTCCTACGAAAGAGTCGCTACTCTCTCCTGCCGTTCCGCATGGACATGCACCCCGGTTTACGACCGACCCTCGATCCTACGGACACGGGTTCTCGGCGGCGGACGTGATTGAGGCTCTAGTCGAAGAAGACAACGATCGGCTGCGCGCGCGTAAACAACGTCACCACCCTCAGGCGCATGCACACACGCCTCGGTCCGAGAGCAGTGGGACTGGGACAAACACGACCAGCGCAAGCGGGTTGAGCGAGTTGGCTACGGGGGAGAATTTGGCGCCTGTGTTGCCTTTGAAGAGTCGGTACTTTGATTGGAGCTGCGAGTACTTTTTGGAGCCGCAGATGAGGGTGAGTCGCGCTTATATTTGGCACTTTGGTAATAGGCGTTAATGTCGTGTGTAGCAATCGGAGGAGGACGAGCCTGGTAGCGTCACGTATAACGAGTTGATGTGGAGGAGGCAGAGGAACGAGAAAACGTTGTATACTACGGATCATCAGGCTGGTGTTGCGCGTATGTTTTTTCTTTTTCCTACGTTCTCGTGGGTTGGTGTTGATTCGAAGGTGGGCTGGTAGCACATTGTCCATGGGACCGACCGGTGTCGTCCTTCACGGTCGATGGACCTCCTGTACGCATGAAGCTGCACCAGTTTGATCCGCATATAGCTGTGATCGACGACCCTACCACTCTTAGGTGCGTTCTCTATCCGCTTTATATTTCGAATCTTGATGCTGATGACGATGTGTATTGTAGCGTGTGGGATTGGACAAAAAAGAAAAAGATCATATCGTTCAATAATGGGAACCCAGCGGGAAGTGCGATTACGGGTGTTCATTTCATTAACGAGGATGCACAAACCATGATTCTTACTGCTTCTGGTGAGTCGCGTGCACCCTTACAAACTCTTCATCCCCTCCTCCTATCCTGCCACTTTCCTCATTCATGCCACCCTTCCCCTTTGGGACCTATCTAATTCAAATTGATTCACAGCGGAGGGCACGGTGCGCGTGTTCCGAAATTACAACACCTGGCGCTCGCATGA
>JANWGL010008689.1:0-13016 GCA_025200755.1 Ceratobasidium sp. C01 | reverse complement strand
TGTACTATGCCCACATATTAATATAAGTAGATAAATAACAGCCATGGGCTCAACTTACAAAGTGATTAGCGTGGTTCATCTTGTTGGCGGCCTCGTTCATATGATCTAACCACCGTTGGAGTAGACCCGCATTGTCTTTCTTCAACTCCTCGTTCCTCGCCTCGACTTGAGAAAGCTCCAGCTGATGGGTTTGCGCATCGTCGATAAGTGTTTGTAGGGCCCGGTTCTTCTCGGCGATTTGCTCATTATGGTCTTTGCTAATTCTTCGGAGCCGCTCGACTTCGTCCTTGACCTGACGCAGCTCCTCGAGGTTGACGCGCGTTTGTTCTTCTTTCTCTCGCAACGTCTCATTCATGGAAAGGAGGCGTTGAGCGTTCTGACCTTGCGTCTTGTATACCGCGGCCAGCTCGTCGCGTAACGAGGTGATTTGAGACTCGAGCGAAGAAACATAAGCAGCCCGTACAGCGTTACTAAAATCGAACTCATCAGCAAAAAGCCTAGACAGATCACAGGTGCACGCACTCTTGGACTGAAGAAGGTCCTGTTGTTGTTGTGCCCCCCTGTGATTGAACAGTCCCAACAGCACGTAGGAGAGTGGAGTTTCTCTCGCTAAGTAATCGTGCTTGCTGAGCCAATCGACGATCTATATAGTTATTGGTGTTAATTATACATGAAAGACAATTGACGCGTGAGAAGTCACTGACATTGTTCAATGATACCGGAGTATGCAGATTCCTCGGCATTCCTCTCGAGGAGTCGCTGTCTGAGCTCCTCCTGCCACGACATGCTACAAATAAAATCCAGATTAGTGTTAATATAGATTCGTGTATAGACATTATTTTATCGAACCTGCCAACGATTGGTACGAGCGTGAATGGGGAAAGAGTGTGCCCAAGGATGTAGTGGCGAGGACGAGGTGGACGCCCGGGGAACAACGAGGGTTGTTGTGGCTTGATTGTTGATCATGGATGCCCAATTGCAATCGTCATTCCTCCCTGCCACCACACCCGTTGGCCATTGATTGCCACCTGTTCTCGTTTTCCACAAGCTCCTGGTAAGTGATATAACACTTTGTCGAACATAGTTAATCATACAGCCGTGAACTCATCCTTGACCAAACTCGGCAGACCTCCTTCCTCTGACAAGTCTTCGTTATCAGTTATGGGTCGAGTTCTCCTGAAGGTATTTATTTCCTACTCCCTTTGTATATTGAGTTCCTCTAAGGCGCTGGCTACTTGTAGGTCATCATTCTTGGTGATAGCGGTGTGGGAAAGACGTCGCTGATGAACCAGTACGTCAATAAGCGATTCAGCAATCAGTATAAGGCCACAATTGGCGCAGACTTGTAAGAATACATAACCTAACTGCGACATTGAGTGCCTTGCTAACTCTCGCCCTCCGCTCACCACCTAGCTTGACAAAGGAGGTCATGGTGGATGATCGACTGGTTACCATGCAACTGTGGGATACCGCTGGACAAGAGCGTTTCCAGTCCCTCGGAGTAGCGTTCTATCGTGGTGCAGACTGTTGTGTCCTCGTTTACGATGTTAACAGTTCTAAGGTAAACGACATCTCCTATCCTAGCGAGCGCCTTCGTTGATCAAGTACAACCAGTCGTTCGAGACGCTGGATAGCTGGCGGGATGAGTTCCTCATTCAGGCTTCACCCCGTGACCCAGAGACATTCCCATTTGTTGTTTTGGGCAACAAGATCGATGTGGAGGAAAGCAAGCGTCAAGTGTCTCAGAAGCGTGCGATGACCTGGTGTCAGTCGAAAGGCAATATTCCCTACTTCGAAACCTCCGCAAAGGAGGCCATCAATGTCGAGCAGGCCTTCCAGACCATCGCTAAGAACGCGCTCGCACAGGAAGAGGAAGTTGAATTGTACGTCATATCCCCTTTGACCCCCCCTTGGTCATTTTATTGACCGCACGATCAGGTACGCGGACTACCCTGATCCTATTAGAATCGATTCGGACAACACTCAGAACTATGGCTGCAATTGCTGAGCCTGAGTATCACGGAACTTGAAGTAGCAACACGATTGGACCTTGACTTGGTGATCTTGGGGCTTGTGTGTGGTTTGGACCAGTCGTTAATGTAGCTTCCTCGATTTAAAGCGACGGCCACCGCATACCAGTCCTTCTCCCCATTTTACTATGCTTAATTTCACCCTTCTCTCACAAGCTCAGTTGTATCTCATATTTCTAACGATTAGGGAATCTCATCAATTATGACGAGTGCGGATGAGCCAGTTAATCACATGTTCTAGCTCGCTTGTTGCTGGTTAGAATTTTGGACTTGTGCCGGGACCGGCAATTGCTCGAACAAACCCCGCCTCGCTTGTCGTCACCGTTCTATTTGGTCGGCTGACTCTTTTCATCACTTCTGCTAAGAACTCTAACCACTTGGCGTATAACTTTTGGCTCATGTGTCCATATGGGGAACGAATTCGTCAGTCGCTCCGCCTCCGGCGTATAATCTACTCCTAAGATTCGCCCTCGGGTCTATGCTAGCGAGCAAACGTCAAAGTAGACTTGGTCTCTTCCCATATGATGGACGCTTAATATCAGGGCTCCGCTCGAGCTGCCTATCTCGCTGTCCTACCTTCCTGCTATTCTCAATCCTCGGCGACCATGCTCTGCTTCTACCGCCTCCCGCTATTTCCCCGCCCATAACGCGCCAGAAGCAGTTGCACAAGCCTGACTGACATTTAGTCCGACATAATCTCTTAGCCCGTGTGATAGATGCTCGGTCAGTCGTTAGTAGACTATTTAAACCAATGAGATTAGCCTGAATTATCTACGAGTCAGCCCCCCCAACGGCATTATGGCACAGTCTACTTGGCTTACGCTCCCTGTTTGCTTGATTTGGATTCAGCTTGCACTTGCTCAGCAGCCCCTTTATGCTCAATGTGGTGGGATAGGCTGGTCTGGGGGTACGGTAAGTACAACTCCCATCCCAATAATTAGACTTCACCTTAAGGCCCCACACCTAGACCTGTGTCTCAGGAGCGACTTGTACTAAGCTCAACGACTGTACGCTATGACCCATACTCAATGCATTCCTGAACTGACTTTGAATAAAACAGATTACTACCAATGGTACTTCCTGTCGTTGCCAGCCTGTTACGCTCCTAGCTGACCGTGTTGATTAACTGATTCAGCTTAGCCTCAAGTGCAACTACTACTACAACCTCTGGAACTACTTCCATCCCCGTGACAGTCACAACCACAATTTCTGCATCCAGCACAAGCGGTACGCTACGCCGTGACCTTTGACATGAGCCAGGGCTCATTTATCTCGTCTAATCTAGTCCGCACAACATCGACTACCTCCGCATCTACTTCAACGGCTGCAACTACGACCTCAGCAGGTACGTGCGTACCTAACCTAAGCAAAAAAGAAAAGTACTAATGCAAAAACAAATATTCCAGGAAGTACGCCAACTGGAGCATGGGCGACCGCGATCACTAAGGTATCTTGCCTTCTTAACTGACGTAGTGTTTGGGTCGTTAAATCAATACGTGTTTAGGCTAAGGCTGCCGTGGCAAAACTTACGGTGGATCAAAAGGTTGCTTTGGGGACAGGTAGGTCACCTTATCACCTTGTTTATATATGGCCCCAAACTATTTCGATAAGGCGTGCAATGGCAGAAGGGACACTGCGTCGGGAATACTGCAGCCGTTTCTGCCATTAACTTCCCTGGGCTCTGCCTCCAGGATTCGCCATTGGGGATCCGCTATGCCGACAAAGTTTCAGCCTTCCCAGCGTACGTCCGGTACCTGCCCCACCGCAGAAAGACTAACCTACCGTTTTAACAGTGGTATTAATGTTGCGGCAACGTAAGCCCGTTCCACGTTTGTTCGGGTATAGAGCTTATGAGGTATTTCTCAGGTTCAACCGCGACCTCATGCAACAGAGAGGAGCCAGTCTGGGCGCTGAATTCAAAGGCAAGGGTGTACATGTAATGCTTGGTGAGTTTGGTTTCTAGCAGATCTTAAATGTGAACCGTTAGGTTTTAACACAGTAGACCGCAGGACCCGCTATGTAAGCCGTGGTCAACTTTTTGGTCAAATATGAAACTAAGCTACTCGTATAGGAACATTGCGAGAGCCCCTGCCGCTGGAAGAAACTGGGAAGGATTCGGTGCCGATCCGTACCTTGCGGGGGAGGCATCTTATGCCACCATCGTAGGGATTCAGTCGCAAGGAGTTCAAGCATGGTGAGAATAACAAATGAGTTATTCAGAGCAACAAACTAATCACACTTCCTACCGAACTAGTGCCAAGCATTACCTTAACAAGTACGCGCTCTAGTCAATGTTGTTGATAACAAGCTCATACTCGACTAGCGAGCAAGAGCATTTCCGCGAAACTAGTTCCTCAAATGTCGATGACAGGTATATTGTTCCATCTCTATGACTGGAGAGTACTAACTTGTCCTCTTCATTTCATTTTCAGAACGGTTAGCTCATTTTTTCTTCTTTACATGCGCGCTCCCTCACATATTATTTGAACCAGCAACATGAGATATATCTACCTCCGGTGTGTCTAGTCAAATTATCCTGCGACTAGTGCTGATTGTCAAACGCGCGCAGTTCTTAAAATCCGTGCAAGCTGGAGTGGCAAGCTTCATGTGCTCATACAGTAAGTTTGGGTTCTACGTCATATACCGAGCTAACAGAATGGTTGCATTGCAGATCAAGGTAATAATAATACCTAAACATAGTTAACGGGGCTGAATCTTGTTATAAAAGTTAACGGGACCTACGCTTGCGAAAACAGCAACATCTTGAACAACTTGCTCAAATCTGAGTTAGGTTTCCAAGGCTGTAAGCACTACCCTGCTCAGTTGTGGAGCCCGTTTTGACCAGTGCCCCTGAAATAGATGTAATGTCTGGTATGTCCTACAATATAGGAGGATATATGCGCCACTCTAATGGTTTATATAGATTGGTGGGCTACGCATTCGGGAGCGACCGCTGTAAATGCTGGTCTGGACATGACAATGCCGGGTGAACCTCTTCACCTTTACTTATACTACTCAGTATTAACTCTATTCCAGGCGATATCACTATAAACTCTGGAACCACGTTTGTGACAGTCTGCAATGCGCCAGTCGATGAAACTGACGGAGTTTCTTAGATATTTCGGATCGAACCTAGTCAGCGCTATCCAAAGCGGGCAGGTCAGCCAAACTCGTATTGATGATCTGGCAACCCGCATTTTGGCCGCTTGGTTAGTGCAGCGTTTATCCAAGGTCGAGGTTTTACTAATACCCACTGGTAGGTATTTACTTGGTCAAGATTCTGGATATCCTGCAGTCAACTTCGATTCGTGGAATATCAATGACGGGTTTAATCAACATGTAAACGTCCAGGGGGACCATGCGACGTAAGCATCTTGGCGCAGTCGAAAGTTTTGTCTGACTCGTATGTGGTATTTCAGACTCATCAGGACTATTGGCGCAGCGTCTACCGTGCTCCTCAAAAACAAGAACTCCACCTTGCCTCTGAAAACACCTTCTACGATTGGAGTCGTTGGCAATGATGCTGGTCCTAATTCTCAGGGCATCAACGGCTGCTCGGACAGGTCGTGCAACAATGGTGTACTTGGAATGGGCTGGGGTAGTGGTACAGCTGAATATCCTTACTTGATCAACGTAAGTTCCAATACTCGTCGTGTGCAAAATCTTAAGGGCTGATTGAATACACGCACAGCCTTTGGATGCTATCAAAACCAAAGCATCAAGCATCGGAGCTACCGTGACGAGCTCCCTAAGTGATACCGACCTGACTGCAGCAGCCACGGCGGCCAGGGGGAAAGATGTTGCCCTTGTCTTCATTTCTGCCGATTCAGGGGAGGGCTATATTACAGTTGAAGGCAACGCAGGCGATCGGTGGGTACTTAGGTACGGTATTCATATGCGCTCATCTTGATAGATTTTATTAGAAATGACCTGAAAGCGTGGCATGGTGGCGATGCCCTTGTGGCGGCAGTAGCAGCCGTTAACAAGAACACTGTGGTCGTCGTTCACTCTGTTGGGCCAATTATCATGGAATCCTGGATCGATCATGCAAACGGTGAGTGCTTGTATTTCAGACGCATTCAGCCCACTTATCCAACGTTCAGTGACTGCGGTATTATGGGCTGGGTTGCAGGGTCAAGAGGCCGGCAATGCGGTGGTAGATGTGCTTTGGGGCGCAGTCAACCCTAGTGGAAGACTTCCGTACACCATTGCCAAGTCGGCTACGGATTATTCCGCGTCTGTCATTAGCAACGGCGGAGGTATCGTACAGATTCCATACGCAGAAGGGTTAGTCAAAGTTCAGAATACTGGGCGTAGTGTTGAAACAATGCTTACGGTGTGCTTCACACAATGCAGGTTGAAGGTTGATTACCGGGCGTTCGATGCTAACAACATTACCCCGCGCTTCGAGTTTGGTTTTGGTTTGTCGTAAGTTGGTACGATTTCTGGCGTCTTCTTGTCTGAAATCGACCGACTATTTTAGTTACACAACATTTGCTTACTCGGATCTTGTCGTCACACCTGGGGCTTCGGGCGGGACCCAACCGACTGGGCCAGGTAGCTCGCTGGGCAGCTGGTATGTGGCGTCAGTGCAGCATACTGTATGCGCAAGTTACCCATATTTTAACACAGGTACCAAGACCCCTGGGTTAAAGTGACCTTCACACTCAAGAACACGGGGACCGTGGCAGGCACTGAGGTAATTAATCTAAAGAGTAATAGGAGACATATAAATAAAATAACTAAATGTCTGTCCGTAGATTCCGCAACTCTATATATCACCCCCCAGCTCTTCCGGCGAACCGCCCAACGCATTGAAAGGTTTCTCTAGCGTCGCTCTCCAAGCCGGCTCGTCAACAACTGTTTCAATGACTTTGAGCCGGCAAGTCACTTAGATATATCCTTTTATAACGTCCTAAGCCAAATTTATTATCAGATACGACCTTTCATACTGGAATGTCGGGAGCCAGAAATGGACCTTGATATCAGGGACAACCTCGGTATGGGTTGGCTCTAGTAGCCGCTCGAAGCAGCTTACGGGATCGCTTGTTATTTGAGCCTGCCTCAATACGATGTGTATTTGTGTACTTAGTGTATCTGGGAGGCAGAAGGAGAATACATCACAGATTATGGTGAAGCCGTGTTCCGGATATTAAATAGAGACAATTATGACCTCCATTGAGGCTAATTAACGCTGTTGGAGGGATTCATGCGTATAAAAAATGCCGTTTATAAGATACTTTGAAAGAGGGGACACATTTGTAGCGAGCAGCCAAACCACGCTAAGCGCCCAAAGAAGAGGCGCGGATCAAATCACCCTCCTAGTCCAATCCCCCACTAGTGCTCTTCCACAACGTACTCTTATACCCTTCAAAGTACCTGGGACTCTTGTTCATAACATATAATGGCTACTGGTGAAGGCTCCCGACCGGAAAAGCATCAAGCGAAAGATATCTTGCGCAACGCTTTCGCCAAGAATCCTCAACCGTCAGATAACCAGCTACATAAGTTAGCTAAACAGTGTGGTAGACCTGTAGCGGTAGTTTCCAAGTGGTAAGTGTACGTCTAACTTATTAGCGTCTGAATTAATATTTCTCATTAGGTTTGAGCGAGAGCGGGAGAAAGCGAAGGAACGAAGTTATGCCACTAATAAACCCGTGCTTGCGTCTGTAGACCATAAGTATGTGACAACAAGCAGGAAAGAACCATCGGTTCGTATACATACCAAAGGTTGGGCTCTGTACTGAATGCCTTGCTTCGATAGTTCACTAGAAGTAACGACGAGGCTGGATCGAATAGGAAGCCTGTTCTGCCGCAGCGTCAAGAGAATAATGTTGGCGTTTTAGGTGAGTCCCCGTAACTTGACTTAATACAATCGGCTTGATCTTAGTTATAACAATGCTAGGCAAGAGCAGCACTACAGATCAACGTGTTTCAGTCGATGAGTGGGATCAATATCCTCTCCCTGACGCTGATAATATACCTCCGATGGCGTTTGATGGTATACCTCAGCACCAGCACGAGTTGCATTGTGCGATGGCCCTCTATCATTTAGCCACTCAGGGCTTGCCTATGACGCTGGGTCCACAAGCAAAGTAACTGTCATTTGAATGAGCGAGTGTGGCATCTACTAGTGTAACGCGTTACTCGAGAGCCATGGGGAAGCTATATTACGCGTGGGAGTCCAAGAAGAGGCTACCAGAGTGTAACTGGATTCCAAGTTTGAGCCTTTCTCGCTTCCCAATATCCTCCTTTGTATCTCCATTCTCCCTCTGAGTCTTGCTCGAACCATTGAGGAGCCCATGTCTCTCCAGCAGCGTCTCGGTTCCTTTTTCTGGCGCGTTGTCCCTCTTCAACTTGTATTTTTAATTCATCCGCTTCGTCAATGCGACCTTCCTCCATCGCTCGTTGGTCTGGTCGTAACCTTGAATCTGTCGACGGCAATACTCCTTCTAGGTCTGAGGTAATTTCGTTGAGAGTGATGGCGAAAGAGGTGAACCCATAGTATTGATCCGCGTTTGAGGGGAAGGCGTGAGGCCGCCAAAGAACTTTCAGGCGAGAACCTGTGGAATCGAGGTGTTGAGATATCCCTTCATGCCATGTACCTTCAAGTTTAGATAGCGTTTTCGAATCGGGCGAAAGTATTGTTCCAGCTACATGGTTTAGAGTTGAGCCCCAGAATCCGCCTTCTTTGAAGTCTAAATCGCAACGGAACCCTGTGGACGATACTATCGACGTAGGACCAACGTGTTCAAGGTAGCGGTTGCCGGCGATCAAATTCCTCATGAACGACGACGGCTTTTGCCAAGTGTAGGTTTCCTCGCCAATCTTAACGTGTGCCGCACCCATAGGTATAATTTCCAAAGATTTCCCTGTGAGTGCGTTTCAATAACCGCCGCGTGGTATAGATTGCCATGGACGTACCCCAGAATTTATTCTTGGCGCCGCTAGTACACCAAAACTCCCATCCTTCTCCTTGAGCATGACAGGCCATAACTGGCGGATGGTGGCTAACTTTCTCTGCAATGAAGCCTAACCGAGGGTCCTCGAACGTTTCGCCAAGCATTGGGTTACTGTGTACCTTAGGTTATGGTTCAAATATGGTATGATTGTTCTCGCTCACAATGGTTTTCGGCTAGCTCGATGGAGTGTGCACGCATAACCAGAAACCGCGAAAGCGGCTATGAGAGCAATTCGGTCCACAGGGTCTGAAGTGTTTGCAGCCTCGTTGAGCAGGTTAACGTATTCCACATCTTCGGCAAGCCTGAACTGGTATTTCAGTATGAGTAATGGAGAGGTGATATTCAAACTCTCACCTTTGGAGCACGCTGATGGGCTCGTTAAAGCTAACTGGGAAGGACACAGTTGAAAGATCCTTTGATTTGATGCGCGACGAAATTAAAACTCGTGCTTCATTAAATAAGGAGAGCATACCTTGCCAACGTTCTTCTTCAACACAGAGAACAGGCTCCCTTCCTCTCCGCTTGTGGGTGCGGGAAGCCTCGTTCGGCGAACCACAGCGGTCTCGGGTTGCACTAGGCTGCTCCCTCCAATAGGTTGTGTTTGAGGAGCTGCTTCGGGTTCGCCTTCGGCTGAGCTCTCGTACTCGTCGGCAACTTCTTCTTCGACTTCCTCTTCCTCCTCGACATCAGAATTTCGGGCGTCGCTCGTCTCGTTAGCGAGCGAGTTGTCGTTTTCGTCTAGGAAAAATTCGTCCCCCTCCGAGGCATCGTACCAACCACCTGTGGTGATTTCGCTAGCCATACTCTGTCTGCGCGTCGAGACGCCCGATAGAGACTTGCTCCGGGACAAATCAACGGCTCCTAGGATCGGTGACATTGTTCGCATCGCAGGCGTTACGCTTCGGACTTCAAGTAGGGCAACAAGGGCGCTGTGTTGTGTTCGGAGAACGCTTACAGTATTCGTCAGGCGTGCGTGGACGGAGGAGGGGGCAGAGGTTGCGGAGTTGGCAAAAGACACTCGTTGAGCGTCGGGGGGCTCGACCGCATTTGAAGGGGCACCTAGCGAATCTAGCTGGGCGGTGGAGATACTATGTTTCAGTGGGGTGGAAGGGTCGCTCGCTGGGGGTGTTGTGGCTAGAGCTTAGAGTTAAGTGCGTTGTAGATCAAAGTAGACGAACATGACGTACCTTTCTTATGGTGGAACAACCCAAAGAGGCCCTCTTTGTCTTTATCCTTCTCTTTAACCTCCTTTTCCTTCTTGGGTTTGCTTGAACCGTGCTTCTTCTTTGGGTCGTCGTCCTTAACCATCGCAACAGCCTCTTCTAATTCCTTCAAAGCCTGGGGTTTGTGTAGGGACAGCTTATTCTAAGATATGACACGACAGCGTACCTTTCCCATTTCTCCAAGTAAAGTGAGAGCCTTATGGTCGGCCATAAAGCCAACGCTCGCGGCCCGGCTATATGACCGAGCATGCGCGACTGGCTCAGGCTCTGCGATCTCCCCTGATACGTTGACGAATTTACTATCGTCGTGAATAGTTTACTATTAATGCCCGGCGATAGCACAAACGCTCTAATGTGTAACTCACCGGCAAGACCCAATCCAGATGCTGAAATCGTCCTGGGTTAGAGCTCGAACATGGAAAGTTGAAGTCCCAGAGTCGATATGGATATCTCGCCTGCGTTCGCTACTAGATAAAGAAGCATGCCGAAGCAGAATAGAGTCCCGAGTTGGAGATTTGGGGTCGAACGAGTAGGATAGCACGCCGGAAGCAGTCAAAACAAAGTATCGGCGAGCGTAACCTGTCAAGCCCCCATTGGATTAAGTAGAAGTTTACTTGACATGAGTTTTACTTACCCTGCATCTTCTTTCTACGTTTCTTCAACAGCCACCCGCGGCACAAGACATCGTTAGGCACAGCTGCCTCAGGAAGAGCTGCATTGATATGAGCCGAGTCTGCAAGAGCGCTGACCCCTTGGCGAGGATCATAAGGCGGCTTTGACGTTGAAGCCATGTTGCTGCTGCGATGAAGGCTAACAAAGTTACTAACAAGTATATAGCGGATTCAAGCAAGTAGCACTAGAGTTGGATCTTTCACGTGTAGAAACTCAGAGTTTTCACAGGTATACCCAAAGAACGTAGCGGTCGACTAAGTGAGGCTAGCCGCAATACGACTATCGCTCTGTCGTCATCAAGCCGCAGTTGTTGGTCTCACTCGCCCGTTTCAGGGTCATTCTTGGCGATTTGAAAAGCGCGCGCTTCGGTCGCGAAGCGAGAATATAATGATATAACAACAGTGCAACAGGTAGAAAACGAACGCGAGAGAAGACAGGCAGCCCGACAAAATTAGTACTAAAAACAGAGGGAACGAAAACGCCACTATGGTCTGATTAGCTAGCAATCAGAATAAATAATTGATGTTTACTGTTAGGGGGTCAATGTTAGTGCAGGATACAGCGAGGTAGTCCAAATGAACCTACATAATACTCGATTTCGAGCTAAGGAAGAGGATTAGTGAGGTAGTTACACAAAACAAGGGCGCACGTACAAAAAGGAATGCAGATTTCTGGGGCCAAAGAATGTTAAGACCTTGAGGATTATAAATTTCCCGGTTTAATTGATCGATTAGTAGTTGTAGCCTTCGCATCTCCTGCTAAAAATTAGCAACAAACACCCGCTGGCCGCAGTGATAGACTCACTCGGTCATAATGAGATGGAACAAAAAGAGTCGAAATATATAAAGTTAAGATCGCAAAAGAGTTGTGAATAAAGCTAGGAAGTAATCTGTGCGCGCTAATGAGAACCTCATTGATGGAGTTCATCGACTCCTGGTGTTGGATTGGTGTAATCTGAGGAATATTATTAGCTGAGGCCGGTTACTAGAGGATCGATTCAGCGTACCCTGCCCTCCAGTTCGAGCGGAAATGTAGGATGAAATCTGACGTGTTGTCAAGTGAGCCACTGGCGGCTTCGACACAATGATTTTTGCTTACTGGCAAAGTTCGCCACCCGAGTAGTCTCTTTCTATCCGCAGTATCTCCCTTGGAAAGTGCACCCCAATCTGGCCAACAGGATCTGACCCATACGCAGAGTCTAGCGGTGGGGGGCCGTTATAGTAAGACGAGTGGGGGATGGCTCGACGCTGACCGCTGGTGCTACCTCTACGCAACATCCGTCAAAAAACCTCCAATCAGCAAAATAACCAATGCGCAACGCACCCAGCCCTCGGAATCTGCCTTGCTCCAAACTCATTCGTATGCCCTCCATCCTCCCCAAACGGCAAAACCTCCAACGGATCCGGTACCCGCCCCCGACTCCTCACGCTCCCGCTCTGCGCGGGTATATAAATCCTCCCAGGGGTAGCCTCCGCCGCCGCAAGCGGATGGGTATACCCTCCAAGCAAATCACTTCTCCGGCCATCACCGGCTCGCACGTCTGTGACGTCCTCAGTCGATGGAAAATCAAGGTTGACGTCCGGACTAGGTTCAGAGTCCCGACCGTGATCCTGCTCGCTCGTGGATTCTGGGGTCTCCCGTCCGGTTTGTTTTTCGTCGGCAGGCCCTGCTGGGGTGGAGGCGTGCATGCCTGGAGGGTGGAAGAGCGTTTTGTGCTCAAATAGATGGGGTTCTTGAATACCTTCCTTGCGGTCAGCGTCTATGGATTGGACAACTGCAAGGACAGCTAAGCGAAACGCCGGGAATGGAAGGCGGTGTTCCATACCTGTGGTGTCATCTTCCATCGACGTGTTCTGTAAAGGATGTTGGACGTGGGATGCGCGGGTGTCCGGGAGGCGAGCCTGGGACTCAAGAGGGGGGATGATCAGAGTATGATCGTCCGGTGACCAAACCTGCGCAGAGTTTAGTGTCGGTGAGTCCGTATTAGACTTCATCCCATGACGGGGCAAGCAGCACTTGGTGGTTGGGAGAACACAAACGAGACAGGAGACACAAGGTTCTGCAATGGTTGCCGGAAATTTGCAATTTCGGTTTTCACTCGTCATTGTTTTTGTCTTTGTCATACAATA
>JANWGL010008688.1:0-13006 GCA_025200755.1 Ceratobasidium sp. C01 | reverse complement strand
TATTGTATGACAAAGACAAAGACAATGACGAGTGAAAACCGAAATTGCAAATTTCCGGCAACCATTGCAGAACCTTGTGTCTCCTGTCTCGTTTGTGTTCTCCCAACCACCAAGTGCTGCTTGCCCCGTCATGGGATGAAGTCTAATACGGACTCACCGACACTAAACTCTGCGCAGGTTTGGTCACCGGACGATCATACTCTGATCATCCCCCCTCTTGAGTCTCAGGCTCGGCTCCCGGACACCCGCGCATCCCACGTCCAACATCCTTTACAGAACACGTCGATGGAAGATGACACCACAGGTATGGAACACCGCCTTCCATTCCCGGCGTTTCGCTTAGCTGTCCTTGCAGTTGTCCAATCCATAGACGCTGACCGCAAGGAAGGTATTCAAGAACCCCATCTATTTGAGCACAAACCGCTCTTCCACCCTCCAGGCATGCATGCCTCCACCCCAGCAGGGCCTGCCGACGAAAAACAAACCGGACGGGAGACCCCAGAATCCACGAGCGAGCAGGATCACGGTCGGGACTCTGAACCTAGTCCGGACGTCAACCTTGATTTTCCATCGACGGAGGACGTCACAGACGTGCGAGCCGGTGATGGCCGGAGAAGTGATTTGCTTGGAGGGTATACCCATCCGCTTGCGGCGGCGGAGGCTACCCCTGGGAGGATTTATATACCCGCGCAGAGCGGGAGCGTGAGGAGTCGGGGGCGGGTACCGGATCCGTTGGAGGTTTTGCCGTTTGGGGAGGATGGAGGGCATACGAATGAGTTTGGAGCAAGGCAGATTCCGAGGGCTGGGTGCGTTGCGCATTGGTTATTTTGCTGATTGGAGGTTTTTTGACGGATGTTGCGTAGGGGTAGCACCAGCGGTCAGCGTCGAGCCATCCCCCACTCGTCTTACTATAACGGCCCCCCACCGCTAGACTCTGCGTATGGGTCAGATCCTGTTGGCCAGATTGGGGTGCACTTTCCAAGGGAGATACTGCGGATAGAGAGAGACTACTCAGGTGGCGAACTTTGCCAGTAAGCAAAATTCATTGTGTCGAAGCCGCCAGTGGCTCACTTGACAACACGTCAGATTTCATCCTACATTTCCTCTCGAACTGGAGGGCAGGGTACGCTGAATCGCACCTCTAGCAACCGGCCTCAACTAATAATATTCCTTAGATTACACCAATCCAACACCAGGAGTCGATGAACTCCATCAATGAGGTTCTCATTAGCGCGCACAGATTACTTCCTAGCTTTATTCACAACTCTTTTGCGATCTTAACTTTATATATTTCGACTCTTTTTATTCCATCTCATTATGACCGAGTGAGTCTATCACCGCGGCCAGCGGGTGTTTGTTGCTAATTTTTAGCAGGAGATGCGAAGGCTACAACTACTAATCGATCAATTAAACCGGGAAATTTATAATCCTCAAGGTCTTAACATTCTTTGGCCCCAGAAATCTGCATTCCTTTTTGTACGTGCGCCTATACCCTGTGCAACCGTCTCACTAATCGCCTTCCTTAGCTCGAAATCGAGTATTATGTAGGTTCATTTGGACTCCCGCTCTCTATCTCGCGCTAACGTTGATCCCCTAACAGTAAACATCAATTATTTATCCTGATTGCTAGCTAGTCAGACCATAGTGGCGTTTTCGTTCCCTCTGTTTAGTACCAATTTTGTTGGGCTGCCTGTTTTCCCTTGCGTTCGTTTTCTACCTGTCGCACTGTTGTTATATCATTATATTCTCGCTTCGCGACTGAAGCGCGCGCTTTTCAAATCGCCAAGAATGACCCTGAAATGGGCGAGTGAGACCGACAACTGCGGCTTGATGACGGCCGAGCGACTGTCGCGTTGCGGCTAATCTGCTTCGAAACTCACTTACTTGACCCCCACGTTCTTTGGGGTATACCTGTGAAAACTCTGAGTTTCTACACGTGAAAGATACAACTCTACTGCTACTTGCTTGAATCCGTTATAGTATACTCGCTAGTAACTTTGTTAGCCTTCACCACAGTAGCAACATGGCTTCAACGTCAAAGCCGCCTTATGATCCTCGCCAAGGGGTCAGCGCCCTTGCACACTCGGCTCACATCAATGCAGCTCTTCCTGAGGCAGCCGTGCCTAATGATGTCTTGTGCCGCGGGTGGCTCTTAAAGAAACGTAGAAAGAAGATGCAAGGTGAGTAAAACTCATTTCAAGTAAATCTCTACTTAGTCCAACGGCCGATTGACAGGTTACGCTCGCCGATACTTTGTTTTGTCTGTTTCCGGCGTGCTATCCTACTCGTTCGACCCCAAATCCCCAACTCGAGACTCCATTCTGCTTCGACATGCTTCTTTGTCTAGCAGCGAACGCAGGCGAGATATCCATATTGACTCTGGGACTTCAACTTTCCATGTTCGCGCTCTAACCCAAGACGACTTTAGCATCTGGATTGGGTCTTGCCGGTGAGTTATGCCTCGAAACGTTTGTTCTGCCGCCGGGCATGAAGAGTAAACCATTTATGATGATAGCAAATTCGTCAACGTATCAGGGGAGATTGCAGAGCCTGAACCAGTCGCGCATGCTCGGTCATATAGCCGGGCTGCGAGCGTCGGCTTTATGGCCGACCACAAGGCTCTCACTTTGCTCGGAGAAATGGGAAAGGTACGTTGTCGCCTCATATCATAGAACAAGCTGTCCCTACACAAGCTCTAGGCTTTGAAGGAGCTGGAGGAGGCCGTTGCGATGGTCAAGGACGATGACCCAAAGAAGAAACACGGTTCAAGCAAACCCAAGAAGGAAAAGGAGGTTAAAGATAAGGATAAAGACAAAGAGGGCCTCTTTGGGTTGTTCCACCATAAGAAAGGTACGCTATATTCGTCTGCTTTAACTTACAACGCACTCAACTGTCAGCCCTAGCCACAACGCCCCCAGTGAGCGGCCCTTCCACCCCACTGAAACATAGTATCTCCACCGCCCAGATAGATTCGCTAGGTGCCCCCTCAGATGCGGTCGAACCCGCTGACGCTCAGCGAGTGTCTTTTGCCAACTCTGCGACCTCTGCCCCCTCCTCCGTCCACGCACGCCTAACGAACACTGTAAGTGTTCTCCGAACACAACACAGCGCCCTTGTTGCGCTACTTGAAGTCCGAAGCGTAACGCCTGCGATGCGAACAATGTCACCGATCCTAGGAGCCGTTGATTTGTCCCGGAGCAAGTCTCTATCGGGCGTCTCAACGCGTAGACAGAGTATGGCTAGCGAAATCACCACAGGTGGTTGGTACGATGCCTCGGAGGGAGACGAATTCTTCCTAGACGAAAACGACAACTCGCTCGCTAACGAGACGAGCGACGCCCGAAATTCTGATGTCGAGGAGGAAGAGGAAGTCGAAGAAGAAGTTGCCGACGAGTACGAGAGCTCAGCCGAAGGCGAACTCGAAGCGGCTCCTCAGACACAACCTATTGGAGGGAGCAGCCTAGTGCAACCCGAGACCGTTGTGGTTCGCCGAACGAGGCTTCCCGCACCCACAAGCGGAGAGGAAGGGAGCCTGTTCTCTGTGTTGAAGAAGAACGTTGGCAAGGTATGTTCTCGTTATTTAAGGAAGCACGGGTTTTAATTTCGTCGCGCATCAAATCAAAGGATCTTTCAACTGTGTCCTTCCCAGTTAGCTTTAACGAGCCCATTAGCGTGCTCCAAAGGTGAGAGTTCGAATATCATCCCTCCATTACTCATACTGAAATACGAGTTCAGGCTTGCCGAAGATGTAGAATACGTTAACCTGCTCAACGAGGCTGCAAGCACTTCAGACCCTGTGGACCGAATTGCTCTCATAGCCGCTTTCGCGGTTTCTGGTTATGCGTGCACACTCCATCGAGCTAGCCGAAAACCATTGTGAGTGAGAACAATCATACCACACTTGAACCACAGCCTGAGGTACGCAGTAACCCAATGCTTGGCGAAACGTTCGAGGACCCTCGGTTAGGCTTCATTGCAGAGAAAGTTAGCCACCATCCGCCCGTTATGGCCTGTCATGCTCAAGGAGAAGGATGGGAGTTTTGGTGTACTAGCGGCGCCAAGAATAAATTCTGGGGTACGTTCAAGGCAATCTATACCACGCGACTGTTATTGAAGCGCATTCACAGGGAAATCTTTGGAAATTATACCTATGGGTGCAGCATACGTTAAGATTGGCGAGGAAACTTACACTTGGCAAAAGCCGTCGTCGTTCATGCGGAATTTGATCGCCGGCAACCGCTACCTTGAACACGTTGGTCCTACGTCGATAGTATCATCTACAGGGTTCCGTTGCGATTTAGACTTCAAAGAAGGAGGATTCTGGGGCTCAACTCTAAACCATGTAGCTGGAACGATACTTTCGCCTGATTCGAAAACGCTATCTAAACTTGAAGGTACATGGCATGAAGGGATATCTCAACACCTCGATTCCACAGGTTCTCGCCTGAAAGTTCTTTGGCGGCCTCACGCCTTCCCCTCAAACGCGGATCAATACTATGGATTCACCTCTTTCGCCATCACTCTCAACGAAATTACCTCAGACCTAGAAGGAGTATTGCCGTCGACAGATTCAAGATTACGACCAGACCAACGGGCGATGGAGGAGGGTCGCATTGACGAAGCGGATGAATTAAAAATACAAGTTGAAGAGGGACAACGTGCCAGGAAAAGGAAACGAGACGCTGCTGGAGAGACATGGGCTCCTCAATGGTTCGAGCAAGACTCAGAGGGAGAATGGAGATACAAAGGAGGATATTGGGAAGCGAGAAAGGCTCAAACTTGGAATCCAGTTACACTCTGGTAGCCCCTTCTCAGACTCCCACGCGTAATATAGCTTCTCCATGGCTTTCGAGTAACATATTACACTAGTAGATACCACACTCGCTCATTCGAATGATAGTCACTTTGTTTGCGGACCCAGCGTCATAGGCAGGCCCTGAGTGGCTAAATGATAGAGAGCCATCGCACAATGCAACTCGTGCTGGTGTTGAGGTATACCATCAAACGCCATTGGAGGTATAGTATCAGCGTCAGGGAGAGGATATTGATCCCACTCATCGACTGAAACACGTTGATCTGTAGTACTGCTCTTGCCTAGCATTGTTATAATTAAGATCAAGTTGATTGTATTGAGTCGAGCTACGGGGACTCACCCAAGACACCAATATTATTCTCTTGACGTTGTGGTAGAACGGACTTTTTATTCGATCCAACCTCGTCGTTACTTCTAGTGAACTATCGAAGTAAGTCATTCAGTACAGAACCCACCATCTAGCATGTATACGGACCGATGGTTCTTTCCTGCTTGATATCGTATATTTATGGTCTACAGACGCAAGTACGGGTTTATTAGTGGCATAACTTCGTTCCTTCGCCTTCTCCCGCTCTCGCTCAAACCTAACGAGGAATATTAATTTAAAACCCGATAAGTTGAACGTGCACTTACCACTTAGAAACTACCGCTACGGGTCTACCACATTGTTTAGCCAATTTATGTAGCTGGTTATCTGACGGCTGAGGATTCTTGGCGAAAGCATTGCGCAAGATATCTTTTGCTTGATGCTTTTCCGGTCGCGAGCCTTCACCAGTAGCCATTATGAATAAGGGTCCTAGTGTTTTGAAGGTATAAAAGTACGTTGTGGAAGAGCACCAGTGGGGGATTGGACCAGGAGGGTGATTTGATCCGCGCCTCTTCTTTAGGCGCTTAGCGTGGTTGAGCTGCTCGCTACAAATGTGTCTCCGCTTTCAAAGTATCTTATAAAAGGTGCATAACCCCCTTCACCAGCACCAATTCGGCCCAACGGAGGGATATATTTGTCTCTATTTAATACCCGGAACACGGTTTCACCATAATCTGTGATATATTCTACTCTTGTCCCCTGGAAACGCTAAGTACACGAATATACATCATATCGAGGCAGGCTCAAATAACAAGCGACCCCGTAAGCTGCTTCGAGCGGCTACTAGAGCCCACCCATACCGAAGTTGTCCCGGATATCAACGTCCATTTCTGGCTCCCGACGTTCCAGTATGAAAGGTCATATCTGATAATAAATTTGGCTTAGGGCGTGATAAAATCGCATACCTAAATCACTTACCGGCTCAAAGTCATCGAAACAGTTGTTGACGCGCCAGCTTGGAGAGCGACACTAGAGAAACCTTTCAATGCGTTGGGCGGCTCGCCGGAGGAGCTGGGGGGAGAAATATAGAGTTGCGGAATCTACGGACAGACATTCAGTTATTTTGTTTTATTACTCTTTAGATTAATTACCTCAGTGCCTGCCACGGTCCCCGTGTTCTTGACTGTGAAGGTTACTTTGACCCAGGGATCTTGGTACCTGTGTAAAAGCATGGGTAACTTGCGCATACAGTATGCTGCGCTGACGCCACATACCAGCTGCCCAACGAGCTACCTGGCCCAGTCGGTTGAGTCCCACCTGAAGCCCCAGGTGTGACGACGAGATCCGAGTAAGCAAATGTTGTGTAACTAAAATAGTCGGCCGATTTCAGACAAGAAGACGCCAGAAATCATACCAACTTACGATAAACCAAACCCAAACTCGAAGCGCGGGGTAATGTTGTTAGCATCGAATGCCCGGTAATCAACCTTCAACCTGCATCGTGTGAAGCACGTCGTAAGCATTGTTTCAACACTACACCCAGTATTCTGAACTTTGACTAACCCTTCTGCGTATGGGATTTGTACGATACCTCCGCCGTTGCTAATGACAGACGCGGAATAATCCGTAGCCGACTTGGCAATGGTGTACGGAAGTCTTCCACTAGGGTTGACTGCACCCCAAAGCACGTCTACCACTGCATTGCCGGCCTCTTGACCCTGCAACCCGGCCCATAATACCGCAGTCACTGAACGTTGGATAAGTGGGCTGAATGCGTCTGAAACACAAGCACCCACCGTTTGCATGATCGATCCAGGATTCCATGATAATTGGCCCAACAGAGTGAACGACGACCACAGTGTTCTTGTTAACGGCTGCTACTGCCGCCACAAGGGCGTCACCGCCATGCCACGCTTTCAGGTCATTTCTAATAAAAGCTATCAAGATGAGCGCATATGAATACCATACCTAAGTACCCACCGATCGCCTGCGTTGCCTTCAACTGTAATATAGCCCTCCCCTGAATCGGCAGAAATGAAGACAAGGGCAACATCTTTCCCCCTGGCCGCCGTAGCTGCTGCAGTCAGGTCGGTATCGCTTAGAGAGCTCGTCACGGTAGCTCCGATGCTTGATGCTTTGGTTTTGATAGCGTCCAAAGGCTGCGTATGTATTCAATCAGCCCGCAAGATTTTTCACACGAAGAGTATTAGAACTTACGTTGATCAAGTAAGGATATTCAGCTGTACCACTACCCCAGCCCATTCCAAGTACACCATTATTGCACGACCTGTCCGAGCAGCCATTGATGCCCTGAGAGTTAGGACCAGCATCATTACCAACGACTCCAATCGTGGAAGGTGTTTTCAGAGGCAAGGTAGAATTCTTATTTTTGAGGAGTACCGTAGACGCTGCGCCAATAGTCCTGATGAGTCTGAAATGCCACATACGAGTCAGACAAAACTTTCGACTGCGCCAAGATGCTTACGTCGCATGGTTTCCTTGGACGTTTACATGTTGATTAAACCCGTCATTGATATTCCACGAATCGAAGTTGACTGCAGGATATCCAGAATCTTGACCGAGTAAATACCTGCCAGCGGGTATTAGTAAAACCTCGACCTTGGATAAACGCTGCACTAACCAAGCGGCCAAAATGCGGGTTGCCAGATCATCAATACGAGTTTGGCTGACCTGCCCGCTTTGGATAGCGCTGACTAGGTTCGATCCGAAATATCTAAGAAACTCCGTCAGTTTCATCGAGTGGCGCAATGCAGACTGTCACAAACGTGGTTCCAGAGTTTATAGTGATATCGCCTAGAATAGAGTTAATACTGAGTAGTATAAGTAAGGATGAAGAGGTTCACCCGGCATTGTCATGTCCAGACCAGCATTTACAGCGGTCGCTCCTGAATGCGTAGCCCACCAATCTATATAAACCATTAGAGTGGCGCATATATCCTCCTATATTGTAGGACGTACCAGACATTACATCTATTTCAGGGGCACTGGTCAAAACGGGCTCCACAACCGAGCAGGGTAGTGCTTACAGCCTTGGAAACCTAACTCAGATTTGAGCAAGTTGTTCAAGATGTTGCTGTTTTCGCAAGCGTAGGTCCCGTTAACTTTTATAACAAGATTCAGCCCCGTTAACTATGTTTAGGTATTATTATTACCTTGATCTGCAATACAACCATTCTGTTAGCTCGGTATATGACGTAGAACGCAAACTTACTGTATGAGCACATGAAGCTTGCCACTCCAGCTTGCACGGATTTTAAGAACTGCGCGCGTTTGACAATCAGCGCTGGTCTCAGGATAATTTGACTAGACACACCGGAGGTAGATATATCTCATGTTGCTGGTTCAAATAATATGTGAGGGAGCGCGCATGTAAAGAAGAAAAAATGAGCTAACCGTTCTGAAAATGAAATGAAGAGGACAAGTTAGTACTCTCCAGTCATAGAGATGGAACAATATACCTGTCATCGACATTTGAGGAACTAGTTTCGCGGAAATGCTCTTGCTCGCTAGTCGGGTATGAGCTTGTTATCAACAACATTGACTAGAGCGCGTACTTGTTAAGGTAATGCTTGGCACTAGTTCGGTAGGAAGTGTGATTAGTTTGTTGCTCTGAATAACTCATTTGTTATTCTCACCATGCTTGAACTCCTTGCGACTGAATCCCTACGATAGTAGCATAAGATGCCTCCCCCGCAAGGTACGGATCGGCACCGAATCCTTCCCAGTTTCTTCCAGCGGCAGGGGCTCTCGCAATGTTCCTATACGAGTAGCTTAGTTTCATATTTGACCAAAAAGTTGACCACGGCTTACATAGCGGGTCCTGCGATCTACTGTGTTAAAACCTAACGGTTCACATTTAAGATCTGCTAGAAACCAAACTCACCAAGCATTACATGTACACCCTTGCCTTTGAATTCAGCGCCTAGACTGGCTCCTCTCTGTTGCATGAGGTCGCGGTTGAATCTGAGAAATACCTCATAAGCTCTATACCCGAACAAACGTGGGACGGGCCTACGTTGCCGCAACATTAATACCACTGTTAAAGCGATAGGTTAGTATTTCTACGGTGGGGCGAGTACCGGACGTACGCTGGGAAGGCTGAAACTTTGTCGGCATAGCGGATCCCCAATGGCGAATCCTGGAGGCAGAGCCCAGGGAAGTTAATGGCAGAAACGGCTGCAGTATTCCCGACGCAGTGTCCCTTCTGCCATTGCACACCTTATTGAAATAGTTTGGGGCCATATATAAACAAGGTGATAGAGTGACCCACCTGTCCCCAAAGCAACCTTTTGATCCACCGTAAGTTTTGCCACGGCAGCCTTAGCCTAAATACGTATTGATTTAACGACCCAAACACTGCGGCAGTTAAGAAGGCAAGATACCTTAGTAATCGCGGTCGCCCATGCTCCAGTTGGCGTACTTCCTGAAATATTTGTTTTCGCATCAGTATTTTTTGCTTAGGTTAGGTACGAACGTACCTGCTGAGGTCGTAGTTGCAGCTGTCGAAGTAGATGCGGAGGTAGTCGATGTTGTGCGGACTGGATTAGACGAGATAAATTAGCCCTGGCCCATGTCAAAGGTCACGGCGTACCGTACCGCTTGTGCTGGATGCAGAAA
The DNA here is from genome assembly GCA_025200755.1 of Ceratobasidium sp. C01. Lineage (NCBI taxonomy): Eukaryota > Fungi > Basidiomycota > Agaricomycetes > Cantharellales > Ceratobasidiaceae > Ceratobasidium > Ceratobasidium sp. C01. The sequence goes on along the minus strand of JANWGL010008688.1, from coordinate 3,248 downwards.
TTGTGGTTGTGACTGTCACGGGGATGGAAGTGGTCCCGGAGGTTGTAGTAGTCGCACTTGAGGCTAAGCTGAATCAGTTAATCAACGCGGTCAGCTAGGAGCGTAGCAAGCTGGCAGCGACGGAAGGCACCATTGGTAGTAATCTGTTTATTCAAAGTCAGTTCAGGAATGCATTGAGTATGGGTTATAGCTTACAGTCGTTGAGCTTAGTACAAGTCGTTCCCGAGACACAGGTCTAGGTGTGGGGCCTTGAGGTGAAGTCTATTTATTGGGATGGGAGATGCACTTACCGTACCCCCAGACCAGCCTATCCCACCACATTGAGCATAAAGGGGCTGCTGAGCAAGTGCAAGCTGAATCCAAATCAAGCAAACAGGGAGCGTAAGCCAAGTAGACTTTGCCATAATGCCGTTTGGGGGGCTGACTCGTAGATAATTCAGGCTAATCTCATTGGTTTATATAGTCTACTAACGACTGGCCGAGCATCTATCACACGGGCTAAGAGATTATGTCGGACTAAATGTCAGTCAGGCTTGTGCAACTGCTTCTGGCGCGTTATGGGCGGGGAAATAGCGGGAGGCGGTAGAAGCAGGGCATGGTCGCCGAGGATTGAGAATAGCAGGAAGGTCGGGCAGCGAGATAGGCAGCTTAAGCGGAGCCCAGATATAAAGGTAGAAAGAAGACGCAAGCGTCTATCATATGAGAAGAGACCAAGTCTACTTTGGCGTTTGCTCGCAAGCACAGACCCGAGGGCGAATCTTAGGAGTAGATTATACGCCGGAGGCGGAGCGACTGACGAATTCATTCCCCATATGGACGCATGAGCCAAAAGTTGTACGCCAAGTGGTTAGAGTTCTTAGCAGAAGTCATGAAAAGAGTCAGCCGACCAAATAGAACGGTGACGACAAGTGAGGCGGGGTTTGTTCGAGCAATTGCCGGTCCCGGCACAAGTCCAAAATTCTATCCAGCAACAAGCGAGCTAGAACATGTGATTAGCTGGCTCATCCACACTCGTCATAATTGATGAGATTCCCTAATCGTTAGAAATATGAGATACAACTGAGCTTGTGAGAGAAGGGTGAAATTAAGCATAGTAAAATGGGGAAAAGGACTGGTATGCGGTGGTCGTCGCTTTAAATCGAGGAAGCTACATTAACGACTGGCCCAAACCACACACAAGCCCCAAGATCACCAAGTCAAGGTCCAATCGTATTGCTACTTCAAGTTCCGTGATACTTAGGCTCAGCAATTGCAGCCATAGTTCTGTGTGTTGTCCGAATCGATTCTAATGGGATCAGGGTAGTCCGCGTACCTGATCGTGCCGTCAATAAAACGACCGAGATGGGTCAAAGGGGATATGACGTACAATTCAACTTCCTCTTCCTGTGCGAGCGCGTTCTTAGCGATAGTCTGGAAGGCCTGCTCAACATTGATGGCCTCCTTTGCGGAGGTCTCGAAGTAGGGAATATTGCCTTTCGACTGACACCAGGTCATCGCACGTTTCTGAGACACTTGACGCTTGCTTTCCTCCACATCAATCTTGTTGCCCAAAACAACAAATGGGAATGTCTCTGGGTCACGGGGTGAAGCCTGAATGAGGAACTCATCCCGCCAGCTATCCAGCGTCTCGAATGACTAGTTGTACTTGATTAGCGAATGCGTTCGCTAGGATAGGAGATGTCGTTTACCTTAGAACTGTTAACGTCGTAAACGAGGACGCAACAATCTGCACCACGATAGAACGCTACTCCGAGAGACTGGAAACGCTCTTGTCCAGCGGTATCCCACAGTTGCATGGTAACGAGTCGGTCATCCACCATAACCTCCTTTGTCAAGCTAGGTTGTGAGCGGGGGGCGAGAGTTAGCAAGGCACTCAATGTCGCAGGCTGGTTATGTATTCTTACAAGTCTGCGCCAATTGTGGCCTTATATTGATTGCTGAACCGCTTATTGACGTACTGGTTCATCAGCGACGTCTTTCCCACACCGCTATCACCAAGAATGATGACCTACAAGTAGCCAGCGCCTTAGAGGAACTCAATATACAAAGGGAGTAGGAAATAAATACCTTCAGGAGAACTCGACCCATAACTGATAACGAAGACTTGTCAGAGGAAGGAGGTCTGCCGAGTTTGGTCAAGGATGAGTTCACGGCTGTATAATTACTTATGTTCGGTAAAGTATTATATCACTTACCAGGAGCTTGTGGAAAACGAGAACAGGTGGCAATCAATGGCCAACGGGTGTGGTGGCAGGGAGGAATGACGATTACAATTGGGCATCCATGATCAACAATCAAGCCACAACAACCCTCGTTGTTCCCCGTGCGTCCACCTCGTCCTCGCCACTACATCCTTGGGCACACTCTTTCCCAATTCACGCTCGTACTAATCGTTGGCAGGTTCGTAAAATAATATCTATACACGAATCAATATTAACACTAATCTGGATTTTATTTGTAGCATGTCGTGGCAGGAGGAGCTCAGGCAGCGACTCCTCGAGAGGAATGCTGAGGAATCTGCATACTCCGGTATCATTGAGCAATGTCAGTGCCTTCTCACGCGTCGATTGTCTTTCATGTATAATTAACACCAATAACTATATAGATCGTCGACTGGCTCAGCAAGCACGATTACTTAGCGAGAGAAACTCCACTCTTCTACGCGCTGTTGGGACTGTTCAATCACAGGGGGGCACGACAACAACAGGACCTTCTTCAGTCCAAGAGTGCGTGCACCTGTGATCTGTCTAGGCTTTTTGCTGATGAGGTCAATTTTAGTAACGCCGTACGGGCTGCTTATGTTTCCTCGCTCGAGTCCCAAATCACCTCGTTACGCGACGAGCTGGCCGCGGTATACAAGACGCAAGGTCAGAACGCTCAACGCCTCCTTTCCATGAACGAGACGTTGCGAGAGAAAGAAGAACAAACGCGCGTCAACCTCGAGGAGCTGCGTCAGGTCAAGGACGAAGTCGAGCGGCTCCGAAGAATTAGCAAAGACCATAATGAGCAAATCGCCGAGAAGAACCGGGCCCTACAAACACTTATCGACGATGCGCAAACCCATCAGCTGGAGCTTTCTCAAGTCGAGGCGAGGAACGAGGAGTTGAAGAAAGACAACGCGGGTCTACTCCAACGGTGGTTGGATCATATGAACGAGGCCGCCAACAAGATGAACCACGCTAATCACTTTGTAAGTTGAGCCCATGGCTGTTATTTATCTACTTATAATAATATGTGGGCATAGTACA
>JANWGL010008672.1:5672-19017 GCA_025200755.1 Ceratobasidium sp. C01 | reverse complement strand
ATGACCGGAGCAATGTCATAATTAGGGGTGACTTACGGCGGGACCTAATCCTCGTTGGACACCTCTTATGCCTTCATTTTTCCATGTCTTCATAAAAACATCGAGAACGTTCTTGTACACCTTTGGTGCGCCCTTGCTTTGCAGTTCACCCTGCAGTTGTAGCCGCGTCTTGGCTACTTCGGCCCTGAGCTTCCATAGATCAAGATTCCGCTTCAATCTCGCAGAATCATTTTTACTCACGGATTAGATACTGTAACCTGTCACATCGACAATCGTTGGAGTCATTAGTCCAAAAAATCATTAGTCGGCCGAAAGACTAGAAAATAAACATACAGCGGTGCATGCGGCGAGTCCTGTCTTGTAGAATTAAAGTAAGCTGAAGGGGTTAATCATTTGACTGAATTCCTCACCTCCAACCCAGAAGCTTTCGAACGTACTGAGGGGTCGCGTCGATGGAGCCATGGTCGAAGTGGATTGCAGGGATCAGATATCACGTGCATCAGGGTGATGCATAGCCACCTCCTATGTACCCCTTAACTCTAGCTTTTGGCTTGAGGTTGCGACCTAGTAATTCATAAATATATTAATGACGCCTTACATTAGTTTATCATATACCATTTGCTACTATCAACACTACCTTCTAGCCAGGAATACCCATTCCCATGTCGAACATAATCGTGAGGGTGAATCCAGCTGCTGTAGACGCACTAGCAATGTTGAGCCTATAAACAATTATATAAATTGTTATCTAAGCTTGAAACAACGAGTACTCACCGAACGACGTATCGGGCATCTCCAGCTCTGTACTAGGTTTCCTGTAGCGGTCTTGAATCCTATCGCATAAAGCCCGGATAGGCTCGTATCGTCCTATAAGTAGTCGTTCGGTGCCGTCTGGGTGGTCGCTAAAGTTAAAGCGGGTCAGTCCGAGATCAGACATTGTGCGGGCGGGGGAGGTGGCGAGAATCATATGTGTCGGCACGTGACCTGACCCTGCATAAATTTGGCGACGATGGCAAAGACCCAGAAGAAGACAGGCAAAGGCCGCCTGGACAAGTACTACAAACTTGCGAAGTGAGTTGAATAGCTCTTGCTACTACTCACTGCTAATACTGTTGAAGAGAACAAGGCTACCGAGCTCGTTCTGCATTCAAACTCATCCAGCTCAACAAAAAGTACAGCTTCCTTGAAGCGGCCCGATGCTGTATCGACTTGTGCGCCGCACCTGGTGGGTGGCTCCAAGTCGCCGCCAAAACCATGCCTCTCAACTCTCTCATCGTCGGTGTCGACCTTGTTCCCATTCGTCCCATTCCCCGTGTCGTCACATTCGCACAGGACATCACTACCTCTGCATGCCGAGCCCAATTGCGCAGTGAGCTGAAAGATTGGAAGGCGGATGTCGTTCTGCATGACGGTGCGCCTAATGTCGGAACAGCATGGATTCAGGATGCGTATAGCCAGAGTGAGCTTGTGCTTATGAGTCTCAAGCTCGCCGTCGAGTTCCTGGCGCCTGGTGGAACGTTTGTGACCAAGGTCTTCCGGAGTGTGGATTACAACAACCTCGTTTGGGTGTTTAACCAGCTGTTTGGAAAGGTTGAGGCTACCAAGCCGCCCTCTTCCCGGTACGTCTCTCCGTCCCATGCGAGTCTGCGAGTCTGACGCACCCGTAGTAATGTCTCCGCCGAAATCTTCGTTGTATGCCAAGGCTTCCTTGCTCCCCAGTACATCGACCCCAAATTCTTGGACCCCAAGCACGTCTTCAAGGATCTATCGGCCCTCCCACCTGTCCCATCTACTTCCTGTACGTCCAACCAAGTACTCATTTCGGTTCACACATACTAATTTAAACCACGTGCAGTGGTCCAATCCGGTAGCAAAGCGCATAACAACGTATTCATGCCTGAGAAAAAGCGGAGAGCTCGCGAAGGATACGCAGACGGCGATTACACCCTCTTCCATGCTCTCCCCTCCTCCGAGTTTGTCCATGCCCACGATGCGGTCTTAGCCCTTGGAACAGCGAACCGTATTACATTTACTACGCCAGAAGAGAAAACGTGAGTTCACTCTACTGGATGTTAGCCTAACGGTTGAATTTATTTCGATTTAATAGGTGGTTGAAGCTGGAGGCCACCACGCCGGATATCCTTGCGAATTGCGACGACTTGAAGGTTTTGGGTAAAGGTGACTTCAAGAAACTGCTTAAATGGCGAACGGCCATTCGTGAAGAGGTACAGATAGCACAGTCACTTCCCCGCACTCCTATTTACGCATTCCTCCGTAGATCGGGCTAGAGACGAAGAACAAAGCCGTCGAGGATGCAACAGAAACAGTTGAGATTACCGAGGAAGTCGACGAGGACCAACAAATCGAAGACGAGGTGCGCCTCTCTAGCCTTACCCTCTATTCCCTCTCAATCTCTCACTAACAAATCATGCTCTTCGCCCAGCTCGCCCGCTTAACCACCGAAGCAGCCTCCCGAGCCAAACGTGATCGGCGACGCAACAACGAAAAACGCACGCGCACGATTATGCGTATGCAGCTCCAGATGACTGCACCGCTCGATATTGGGCTCGACTTTGCAGACGATGCGCTAAAGGGGGATGTGTTTGATCTCACGAGGGCGGATGGGAAGCACGTCGGAAGTGATGACGACGACAGTGCAGATGAGGACGGCGAGGACGCGCAAGGGGAGGATGGGGAAGAAGAGAGCGATGGTGGAGATGAGGATGATGGAGAGAGGAAGGTCGCTGGGCTGGAGGACGAGCTCGACGGGTTGTACGAGCAATACCGGGAACGTATGGCCGAGCGAGATCTCAAATTCAAAGCGAAGGAGTCGAGGCACAAGGACAAATCTCGGGAAGAGTGGGGTGGGATCCGGAAAGACGATGACGAGGACGATAGTGAGGGAGAGAGCGAGGGTGGATGGGATATCGCGCAGGCTGCGAAAGGGCGCGGCGAGGATGATGCGTCGAGCGGGGATGATGATAGCGAGGAGGAGGTCGAGAAGAGGGCGACAAAGAAGAGGAAAGTGGAGGGTGGGAGGAAGTTGGTGACGAAGTTGGAAGAGCCCAAGGCCAAAGGAGCAGCGAGTAAGGCTGCGCAGGTGTGGTTCTCCCAGGACTTGTTCAAAGGAGTGGAGGATGGGGGTAGCGATGAAGAAGAGGGAGAGGAGGAGGCGAGTGAGTCCGAAGCGAATGAGGTAGAGGTGGAAGAGATAGAGGAAGAGGTGAGTTATTTGAATTTCTCAGGTTGTTTGGTCTGATCCATTCTTAGGAGGAAGACGACTTCGAGATCGTCCCACAAGCCGAAGATGACACACCCATGTGGGATGTAGAAAATGACGACGAAGACGAGGCGAAACAGGAATACATCAAAAGTATGCACCCTTTCACCAGTTTCATATCCCAACTAACCGCTTCTTGTAACCTCGTCCCACTTCAGAATACGGTCTCGTCACCCCTGAAGCTGTGACCCTAGCCCAGCAACTCGTCAACCGCCAAACCACCAAAACTCACCTGCTGAACTCTGGCTTCACTCGCTATTCTCTCAACTCGCAAGACGCACTTCCTCCGTGGTTCCTCGATGACGAACGCAAACATTATAAACCCAACCTTCCCATCACTAAAGAAGCCGTCCTCGCTCTCCGGGCCAAACAGCGCGCCTTAGACGCCAGGCCGATCAAAAAGGTGGCCGAAGCGAAAGCAAGAAAGAAGATGCGTGCGCAGCAGCGATTAGAGAAGGCGATGAGCAAGGCAGAGGGGGTTGTAGCGGGAGATGAGATGACCGAGAAGGAGAAGGCTGCGGCGGTAGAGAAGGTCATGAGGAAGGGGATGAGCGCGGGTGCGAAGAAAAAGAAGGAGGTCAAGGTCGTTGTAGCCAAGGGGCCAAATAAGGGGGTTAAAGGGCGACCGAAAGGGGTCAAGGGACGGTATGCGATGGTGGACGCTAGGATGCGGAAAGAGGTGTGTTGGTATGGTTATTGTTCGCGAATATGTGCTAAAAGTTCTCTCGCTATAGGTTCGGGCTAAGAAACGAAAAGAGAAGGCGAATAAGAAACGAAAGCGGAACTGATGGCATTTTTCTAATTTTGTTATCTCAATTATACTGGATTTTGCTTTGAACAATGGAGCACACGTCTCATTGCTACTAGATAATTGAAATGCTCTAGCATTTAGCCTCGAATTATCAACCAAAAGTAAATTTCTCGCTGCTTGATAGGACCATTCCAACCACGTGATCCAACCTCCAAACCCGCGCCTTCCTTCCACCTCTGCCTGGACCCCGCGTACTCGCCAGTTTATCAGGACCTTTGTCTTATCGCGCCCAGTACTACCGCAGGCAAATCAATCCATTGGCGTACTCTAAACGATACTCTCCTTTTTCTTTCGTAACGCAGCTGCCCAATCTAGGCTTTCCTGGCCTTGAAAACCAAGCGCTCGACGCCGCGCACCTTGGTTGCTACTCTAGTTCCACTTTCTACGTCCCCAGCGCGATATCGATCTATTAGCTCCATAATCCACTAAGTTACTCTACGCATTCTCGAACTTAAACGTCCAAGAACAATGGAACTCAGAGACCAACACCGCATGGATATTGGATTCATGCTGAACGGTCCTGGCACGAGCCCACAGCCAGAAACTAGCCATAACTCTGCGACTGAACCCCCCAACCACTATGGCGACGAGGTTATGGAAGACGTAGACCATAGCCCTAGCCAGCCGCCCGGGCCGATACCAGACCCACACAACGACGTGCAAGACTCGAGCGTCGATTCTGGGCCGATCGTGGAGGTAAGACTACTTTCCGACCGTGTTCGAACTTTAATATTTTGTTAGATCGAATTCGTGACGCAGTGGGTCGTTAAAAAAGACGCTCAATGGGAGATTATTAAAGCAAAGAAGACAGTGCAGAGTCTCCCTGGACCGATGGCGAGAGGGCTACCCCGGATCTGGGCAGAGGTGTGTACCTTGTCGATTGGACTATATATTGTGACTCATTTATCCCTTTGAATAGAATATGCATGACGCTCAAGACGTCCTCCCTTATTTTAGCGTTGGGCAGACAATATTAACTTCTAAAGTTCCGCGAGTGTTCGCCCGCTCAGCCCTACTCACACGAAACCTTGAAAACGTCAAAGCGGACTGGCGCTCGGGCGACATTAAGTTTTCAATGTATGTTTTCAGCCATGGCCTACTCCCAGCGTTCAATGACAATTTTGGATACTCAGCCACCTCAAGTACAAACTCGAGCTCGCCCGACCGCGAGGGTGGATTGCCCCTCTCGTGACGGACGGTTTCAAACTCGTGAACCCAAATTACAAACCGCCAGACCCACCCCAGTTTCGCAAGCTCATAGCCTGCGGCAATACCGGCGTACCCGTTAGACTGTTTGCAGCCGGAGATTTCCCTACCCTCCCTACTATGGAAGCGAAACTAGTACAGCCTGAGACAGGACCTGAATATACGTTAGGGAGTAATAATTGGAAAGGAGGTCTCGTCATGTTAGGTTACTTCTGGGTCAAGATTGCCAAGGCAAGCCGTTTTTGTCGTAACTAATCATATACGTCTAACTACGTTGTGTCTTTAGGAGACGCACCACGAGTGCAAAGATTTAGACGTTGAACTAGGCAAAGTCGCCGGGCAAGCTCGGTGGGACTTTGAACTTCAGTATTGTGGGGTTGAGGGAGACGGTCCACCTTGGTGGTGTCCCGTGGCCTCCGACGACTCTGAATCCGAAAGCGAGTCCGAAAGCGAGTCCGACCTCGAATCGGCAGCCGGAGCTAAAATCGGCCAGCACTCAAATACTTCTGCAAATGTGCGCACGATACCTCTACACTATGATGTAGATATGGACGAAGAGATGTTCGATGGAAGGTTTGAAAACGGTATGTTTAAATAACACAAGGTGCCATCCTTGATACTCACCTCCTATCCCATAGTCTATCAGCAGAATTCAGGCGCATTACAAAACAACGTGGGGCCAAGTCAGGCAAACCAGGGATTTAGCGGCACACATGCGCACGACGACCACATGGATGTCGAATATGCCCCACCTAATCCGCCTGCGCGTATTAAGCCTAGCCAGCTAGGACTTCAACTAGAGCCCCGGCAGTGGCCGGATCCGTCCTCAATTCGCCCGCCACAGATCAGAGCCTCGCTACTCCTAGGATGGCATTGTATCCAATGTGGCCGGCTGAACCCGCGCATACAATGGATCGCCCCTCAAAAGTGTCCACTCTGCAAGGTGAGTACATGATCGAGCACCGTTTACGGTCGTTGACTTTATCCAAATTTCGGCTAGACAACTATAAACATGGTGCTCCCTGAATGGCACCGCAAGGCCCACACAGAACATTCGGGGCCGATCGGAACGCTTTATCGACTCGACGACGGCGGACATACACCCAAGGTCGGCCTACACCAGATGGCCGCCCGAGATCCTACCAACGGAAGGACATGTGTTGAATACTGGCTCGCTGACCCTCCCATGCCAATTCTTGCGGAGTTGAATCAACCAAAGCCAACGCGCGGAAGAGGGGGTCCTCGTAAGGCGTCGACCAAATTACCCAAGGCCGCCCGAGTGCCCGCGTCTGTAGTCCCGGATGCACCAGTCATCTCTCAGTCCCCTCCAGAACCTACAGGTGGGGCCCAGTCCTCTGAGCCTCGCAAGCCTCGCGATGCAGCAGGCAGTCGAGCGAATCTCCCCAAGGACACCCGCATGATTTTCGTGCATATAACCTGCCCTCAATACGCCAGCATCCTAGCAGTACCCGATCAGATATTCTCTAGTTTCGCATCCAAGGTCCCGATGAGCCGCCAGATCAACAATACAACTTATAAAACCGGTGAGTGACATCGACGGATTTTCTGCCAGTCTGTTTGACTAAACCTGATATGATTACACCATTAGGCGCTTCTCCCTTATCGTGCCACTACACGTATCTTGCTGGCCACGGGACAACGCCACTACATTCTTCTTCTCCGGCTGTTGCATGGGAAATAGTTCCAAGGTGCATTCATGACGCACAATCCATGTTGGTTGAGTTGCAAGCATACAGCGTGGACGAGAATGATACGGACGCCAGAGAGTTCAACCAGAGTGTCTTTGTCGTTGGAAACGGAGCTCCGGGGACCAACTCGTTTAAAGTAAGTTTTCTTCCTGGACGCTTCCTTTCCCAACCCCTCACCATGTCGCCTCCTTAGATGGTTCACAAGGCAGAAGATGGTGCCGTAGGGTATATGGTACTCGGCGCCAGCTGTGAAGTTCAAGTTCTTATTGGCGATGGCGAAAGTAAACGACGTACAACAAAAGCGGGAGCGCTTCGTCGAGCAGAAGTGCTAATGGCGCATGGAGATGCGCTATTTACTAATGTCCCTCTTACAGGGGACGCGCCAATAGAGGTTAGTTTCGACCCTAATTCTCCCTCTGTCCTATCTTTTGATTTTGTCTACCTGTAACACAGGTCCGTGTGAAGCGCACAGGCTTATCGATCGGTAAGTGCTTGGTATGGATCATGATATTAGAGTTTGTCACTCATTTAGCGAAGTTGTGGTCTCGACTTATGTCAAACCTGAGGCAACTGTTGAACCAGTTGCCACGACCTCTAATCCAAGCATAAAATCCGTCTCAGCTCGAGGATCAAAAAGTTCACTAACTTCAAGTGGTCCAGCGAATCCTAGTTTGAGTGTGCCTAGGATACGAAAGCGCAAGAGCGACGTGCTAAACCAGACATAGTAGCATAAGATAATACGTTTAATTGATTCCGTTTCAACTTCAATTCTTAACCTACAGAGTCGAGCTCCCATACTTATTGAGGTTTAAGACAGGATAAGCAAGAATGCGAGTCAAAAGATAGACGACAAGGCTTAACCATTGTTCTCACTCACATCCCCCAGAGAGCTGAGCAACGTCATTGATTGGCCCGTTTCAAAAACAACTAAGAAGCAGAACCCGTGAATAAATACTTATGAGACTTAACAAGGATAGGTGAGGGCAACTCAAACGATCAATTGTTCGATTTATATATGCGCATAGGGAAGGAACTAGGAATCAAAGCATCCGCTTTATCCTGGCCGTACTCGTCGGTTAAGTGAGATCGAATCTTCCTCAGCTCTCGCTGTAGGTCGATCTGCGAGTTGAGCCAAAGTACGCTATCATGGGGAGAGAAGCTATTTCGCGAAGGCGAAACGGTAACCTTGGCGTTTGGGAATAGATCAAGTAGGTATCTATATATTCACGTTAGACTGGATACGAGTTCACTAGAGCGAAAGACCCACTCGGCGGCTGCACACATCCATCTTGGACAGCACACCAGGTTTCCAGGGTGCGCTATCTGCAACGTATGGAGAGTTGGACAGTTCGGTAACTCGTATTTTGCAATTTCAAGTTCGCCTCCATCAGAGATAATACAAAGCGCCAAATGCTCAAGCTTAGGTATCGTGGCGAATAGATCCAGACCCTCTAGAGTTACAACCTGATTCGTAATGTCTAGCTTGGTCAGATTGGGAAATACCTCGGAGAAGTCGATAAACTCTTCGAAGCTTACGCCGTCAAGGTGTACGGTGCGGAGTGGTAGTTTAGTTAATATATCGAGAACTGATTGAGAGCTGATGTCCTGAAAGTCCCCCAAGAGCCCATCTTCGTCGAAACTCGCAGAGAGGTGGTTGAGATCAGCCATGTTCCCCAAAAGAGGAAAGAATTCGTCTACAATCCATTCTCCTTGATCTTCATCCAGTGACATGAAAAGTTCGAAGGAGGTAACGTTTCGTACTAAGGACTGCAAATCAAGTACCATTTTGACCTCGGTATCTCCTAGGCCCTTGAGAATGAGATGTTCGAGCACAAGGAAAGCCTGGTCTGACAAATCGGCCGGGCTCGTGATAGGCCCTGTGGGCACAGGACACAGCATGAGGCGCTTCAGCCGAGGCAGTTCTCCGAGCAAGGGAAAGGCTTCTGATTGGACCATTGCCATACTAGTTTCGAGTTCGCAGAGGTCACGGAGTGCGGGAAGATACTGGGGGAAATGTCTTCGTGGTAGTAGACTGAGAATAAAGTGTTCCTCGTCGGTTTCGTTACCGCCGTTGAAAGGAAAAAGGGATAGCTTCTCAATGCGGGGACAAACCCTAACCAAAGCCTCTAGGATAGCAGATCCCGCTAGGCCCAAGTGTAGCGGAAAGCTAGTTTCTTCAGCGCCGATCAATTGAACGCATCTCAACGTAGGAGAAAGTAGAGAAGTAATCCATATGAGGGGTCGAGTGTGGCAAGTTGGTGATTCGGCTGAAAGACGAGCGATGAGACTAGATAGTCTGGGCAAAAGCGGCCCCTCCTCCGCTTTCAAGGACATAGTATGCCAACCCGAAATCTCGAAAAAATTATCCTCTCCGTAAAGTTCAAGAACCTTAACGAAGTGGGCATAAACCTCGAACCGTGTGAAGTCCGTTTTGGGGAGAGGTTGAAGGCTCTACATCGCAACGAATCAACCCCATACACAACTACACTAAAGCCCCAGCTCACTATTTTAACAATTTTCCTTTTCTCCGTCGTAATTTGGATCTGAGGCAAGAGCTTCAGCAAGTGAACCACGCCATCAACCTCCCTCCAAACAAAGGGCGCAGCCGACAGGAAAGCCGATTTATTTGTTCGCAAAAGTCGAGTGCAAGATCGCTTCGTCGCATAACCGGATATGAGACTCAAAAGCTCGGGAATTTCAAAAACTTTGCGACTGGAACGCGCTGCGGTGGTGGTCAACATTGCTTTCTAGGTGGTTGGTCACGCGCTATAGAATATAAGTTTGATATTTTGACATTTTGGCGTCTACGCGTCTGTACGATATACAGTCGAACTTAGCACATCCGAACCTGTCGCTTTAGATAAAAGCTACAAAAGCTGATGATCTGCTTTTCCATAGATAGTTTGCAAATCGGGCCACTGAAATACTCGCATTGTAGTCTTCGAGGGTATTCTTACTCAATAATTATATTCACGCGCTGGAACCTGCTTTCGACTTGGCCTATAACCTCGCACCCTCTCCAGACCTCTATGCGCCAGTCTTTGACCTCTATGCTTCCACAAGCGGCCTCGCGCGCCCATTTCCGACCCTCATGTGCCAACGCTCACCCTCTTGATGCAACTTCGGGACTAAATCCTGGCTCGAGGAGCAAAGAATTCGCCGGCTCTGAACAATCTAGCGAATACTGGTTTGAGTGTGCCTAGGATATGGAAGCGCAAGAGCAACGTACTAAACCAGGCGTAGTGGCGTAGCACAATATGTTTGATTAATTTGGTTTCGGTTCTCGATCTATAGAGTTGAGTTACCATAGCTATTGGGGTTGAAGGCTAAGATAAGCAAGGTCGTAAGTCAAAAGATGGATGGCAAGGTTCCATTGTTGTTATCATTAGCATACCCCAGAGAGCAAAGCAATGTTATTAATTGGTTCACTTCACAAATAATTAACAAGCAGAATATACGAATAAACACTCATGAGACCTAACAAAAATGTGCGAACTCGCAACCCAAGCGATCAATTGTTTGGTTCATATATGCGCATAGGAAAAGAACTGGGAATTAAGGAATCTGACTCGTCTTGACCGTACTTGTCGGTTAAGCGAGATCGAATCTTTCTCAGCTCTCGTTGCAGGTCGATCTGGGAGTTGAGCCAATATACGCTATCGTGAAGATAAGACTTAGTTCGCGAAGATGAATCGATAACCTTGGCGTTTGGAAATAGATGAAGCAGGTACCTATACGTTCAAGTTAGATTCGGCGGAGTTCACTGGAACGAGAGACTCACTCGGCGGCTGCACACATCCATCTTGGGCGGCTCACCAAGTATCCAGGATTTTTTATCTCCAACGTATGAAGGGTTGGACAGGTTGGTAGCTCGCCTTCTCCAAATTCAAGCTCTTCGTCATAAGAGATAATATTAAGTACCAGATGCTCGAGCGTGGGGATCGTGGCAAAAATCTCCAGACTATCCGGAGCCGCATAGTGTCTGACTATGTGTAGCTTGGTTAGACCAGGAAATATCCCGGAGAAGTCGATAACTTCCTCGAAGATTACGCCATCAAGGTATACGGTGCGGAGCGGTAGTTTGGATAGTATATCAAGGACTGATTGGAAGCCGGCCTCCTGAGCGTACCCCAAGAGCCCTTCCTCGTCGAAACTTGCAGAGAGGTGGTTGAGGTGGAGCATGTTCCCCAAACGAGGAAAGAACTCGTCTACGATCCATTCTCCTTGATTGTCGCCAAGCGACATAAAAAGCTCGAAGGAAGTGACGTTTCGTACCAAGGGTAATAAATTGAGCACTATTTTGACTTCCGTATCTCTTACGGCCTTCAGAATGAGATGTTTAAGCACGAGGAAAGCATCGTCCGGTAGATCGACTGGGCCCATGACAGGCTCGGCGGGCACAGAACACAACATGAGGCGTCCCAGCCGAGGCAGTTCTCCGAGCAAGGGAAAGGCTTCTGGTCGGACCACCGTCATACTGGTTTCGAGGTCGCATAGGTTACGAAGTGCAGGAAGGTACTGGAGGAAATGTCGTCGTGGCAGTAGACTCAGAATGAAGTGCTCCTCGTCGGTTTCATTACTGCCGTTGAAAGGAAAGAGGGATAGCTTCTCAATGCGGGGACAAACTCTGGCCAAAGCCTCTAGGATAGCAGATCCTACTAGGTTCGCGTGTACCGGAAAGCTAGTTTCTTCGGTGCCAGTCAACCGAACGCATCTCAACGCAGGAGAAAGTAGAGAGGTAATCCACATGAGGGCTTGAGTGT
Organism: Ceratobasidium sp. C01; assembly: GCA_025200755.1. NCBI lineage: Eukaryota > Fungi > Basidiomycota > Agaricomycetes > Cantharellales > Ceratobasidiaceae > Ceratobasidium > Ceratobasidium sp. C01. Next base: position 7,248 of record JANWGL010008672.1, on the reverse strand, counting down.
GGCAAGTCGGCGATTTGGCTGAGAGACGAACGATGAGACTAGATAGCTTAGGTAAAAGTGGACCCTCCTCTGTTTTCAATGATATAGTACGCCAACCGGAAATGTCGAAAAGTTCATCTTCTTTGTAAAGCTCGAGAATCTTGACGAAGGGAGCGTAAACTTCGAATCGCGTGAAGTCCGTCTCGGAGAGAGGTTGGAGGCTCTACATCGCGCTGAGTCAACCCCATATACGATTGGTTATTTCAGAATTCTAGCTCACTATTTTAACAATTTTCCTCTTCTCTTTGGTAATTTGGATCTGAGGCAGGAGCGTCAGCAAGTTAATCACGCCGTTGATCTCCCTCCAAACAAAGGGCGCAGCTGACAGGAAACCCAATTTGTTCGTTCGTAAAAGTCGCAAGCAAGATTGCTTCGTCGCATAACCGGAAATGAGACCCAAGAGCTCAGGAGTTTGAAAAACTTTGCGACTAGCATACATTGCGGCGGTGGTCAACACTGCTTTCTGGGTAGCTGGTCACGTGCCACAGAATATAACTTTGATATCTCGACATTTTAGATGTTTACGAATATAGACGAGCCCGTTCTCAACTTCGACGCACCTACATGAGCCTGCACGCTTACCCTGACACGCACACACCGACCAAATGGGCCCATTCCCAACAACACCCCATGATCCCTGACCTCTACAACACACATCCGCGCTCGCTCCGGTACGCAGACTATCGACCTCACACACTCTCTCTCAACCGCTACATGCCAATTTTCGACCTCTACGCTTCCACGCTCGCCCTCGCTCGTCCCTTCTTGGCCTCTACACACGACAGTCACCCTGACAGTACATCCTCAGTATCAAGTCCTAACCTTCACTCTCCCTATCCCGACTTCGAGGTGCCTCATCCCGGATCTTCCCCGATATCCTCCCAGCCTCGCCTACGCTAATTTATACCCTCACACACGTCCCCCCGTGCTAACCTAGTCTCACGCGCTCACTCCCGACGTGGCCCCTCGTCCCTGGCCTCTCGTGCCTTCCTCAATCTTCGGCCTGACATGCCAATTCCCGACCGCATACACCAACCCTCGGCTTCGACCTTGTCGAGTTCGCGAGTCTCGGCTCGATCGCATACGTCCCACCCTCGACTACTGACATCATTCGCCCGTTTTTGACCTCGTTGCGTGGGCGATCCCATGTAAACAGTATAGGAGATGAGACAAATGGCTCGAGTACCCACTGTGAGTATTTTTGCTCCTTCAGCTGGTCGCTATATAACATTTATTAATCTGTCTATCTAGGTATTTTGTATGTGCGTGAGACATGGACTCTGGCAATTATACGAAGACCATAAACTCACCCAGATCCATGTCACCAGCCGAGGACAACGAAGGCCCGCAGAAACGGCACTGCTGAGAAGAATTCTGACTTGTTGGTACGAAAAATTTGATACGAGTCCGATGAGACGCATAACTACAGACCAGATCCAAGAGTTTTGGCGTTTCGAAGACTTTGCGACAAGCAGGCATGGTAGCCGGCATTTCGTTTTAGATGATCGATCACATGCCACATCAGGAAAACAGGTTT
>JANWGL010008656.1:0-14727 GCA_025200755.1 Ceratobasidium sp. C01 | reverse complement strand
AACCTACACCACAGAGACACGAATGCTTGTTCTCATTCGTGCGGCGTCATCATAGCCCTTTGTTATATAACTGCGTCAATAGTTAGCTGTATAGTTAGCACAGTATTAATGTTACGATCTGAGTATTGCGCGTACATGCGGTGCCGCTGGAATGATAATGTGAGTGCCTTATTATTACTTCACTAGCAGCATTACCGCCTGCCGCGCATGAGATAATACTGTATATCTATTCTCACCCACGTGGCAGCGCTACAGGAACTGCGAAATTCTGCTATGATACTAGCTTGACATAATTGCGCGCAAGCTTCAGTTTATCTACTCTGTATGGTGCTGTGGGGGCGATGATACGCCAACACTAGTATCTTCCCATCAGCAGCACGAAGGCTATCGCATAAATGATAATAGTGCACTACTATTATCATCTACAAGGCTAGAGTTGTTCATATGATAATGCTAGAGTTACGCTTTGCGTATCTCGGTTTCTATCGACTTATTCACCCGTGACTACGTTTCTGCACTCAAACACGCACAACTATAATTTTGAGTACACATGATGATATCAAAGAAATTCGTATATCTCAATCCTACTACATTTGTAAAAGTCAAACTATTTCCTCCCACGCTTGCTCCCCGCACCCACGGACTTCGTACCTCCGCGTTTTGCGGCTGCGGCCTTTGAAGTTGTACTCGCACTGGCAGTGCGCGTCTCATTTTTCATGCCAGACCTTGTCTTCGAGACCGGCGGCGGGGCGATGGCGGCTGCAATGCGGCCAGACACTCGCCTAGTCCCCTGCTCCACTTCGTTTCGATTCCGTTTATTCAACCGTTTGACATTGGTCTCGGTCGCCAACGGAATTGTTGGGGTGGGGGAAGGATAGTGAGATACCTCCGGTGTAGGTGTACAACCGGTGTCAGCAGAGGTGGCAGGGACGAGACCAGTAGTGAAGGCAGTGGCGGGGCTAGTGGCAGGAGCACAAGAAGTCTCGGCCACAACTGCAGGAACGGAGGCAGTAGCTGCTGGAATAGGCAGAGGCACCGCTGGCAGTCCGGCAGTCGGAGTGGCGGAGGCGGAAGAGGTTTCGGCGGCAGCCACGGCGATGAAAAGTGTAGGGACGGGGGCAGGGGCTGCCGGAATGGGCAGAGGCACAACTGGCCGTCCGGCAGTCGGAGTGGCGGGGACGGAAGAAGTCTCGGCGGTGGTCAGGGCGATGGGAGGTGCAGGAACGGGGGCAGGGGCTGCTGGAATAGGCAGAGGCATAGCTGGCAGTCCGGCAGTCGGAGTGGTGGGGGCGGAGGAAGTTTTGGCGGCAGTCAGGGCGATGGGAGGGATGATATCGACGTGAGCGTTGGGGGGAAGTCCCACTCTCGCGTTATCGGTATCTGCCTCGCTAGTCTCTATTTTGTACACATTAGAATACGATACAAGCATTTGATACAATCACGTACCATTATCATCTGCGGGAGCCGTCCAGCCGGCAAGTGTCGACCCGCGCTCGAGCGCCGCTTTTGCAGCTTTCAAGGCATATACAGACCAATAATCAGGCGAGATTCAAAACCGTAAACTAACGGTTGGTTGCTTACCCCTTAGCCCATCTGGCTCCTCGCTTTTGCTTGGACATCCAAACCGATAAGCCATCCCCGATGTGTTGCACCGCTTCTCGAAGGGAGCGGCAGGGCAGCACTTGTGCCAAATAGCTTTGCGCTTTAATCGCTGGTCGGAGGTCAGCGCGGTCGATTCATCAGTCCAATCTACCAGGCCCTGTGCGACTCGCACCAGCTTTTGCGAGTCAGTTGGCACCTCGTTGTTCATCCAGTTACCCTCAAGCGCAGTATGCCACTTAGTCGCCAGAGTTTGAAACGCGACGAGCTCCTTGAATGACAAGCGGCCCTGCGGAGAAAGATCGCCTGATAGAGAGGTTGGGCGTGGGTAGGATAGTCGTGGGAACGGATGAGGGCATTGTCGATGAGGGTGGTGGGGACCCGAGGGTTATCCCTCATGTAGGAATGGAAGCCTTCGAGCGCTTGCATACAAGCAGCGTTGCTTTCGTCTAGCGCTTTGATAATGTCGTTGGGCGTAGCGATTGACACGGGTGAGATGGGTGGAAGCTCAAGGAATGTCCCGAATACCCCGCTCCTAAAAGTCCAGGCGTCGGAAGAAGGACCTATGGAAGCTATTAGCACTAAAAATAATAAAATCGCAAATAAACTTACCTGTGTGCTCAGTTGAGTTGGACGGCACTTGATGGCTGAACTGATCCAAGTTGACTGAGTGATCGCCAGCGCCACTTGTGTCGTGGCGATCATATTCCCAATCCTCCTCGTCGCCCTCATCGTCCTGTGAGGTCCTATCCAACTCCTCGAAGTCGATGTCTTCGTCTTGTGACTCGTCATCGACCGCTAGTCCTTCATCTTCGGGGGCCTTATCCGCTCGACGCTTGCGCTTCAGCCCTGAGGCACCACGAGCCTTCTTTTTGCTCTTCGACGGCTTGGATGAGAGCTCAAGCTCGGGCAATGTATCGAGCTCGTTGGCTACAGCTGGGGCCTGGCAGGTAGTCGAATTGTCCTCGGGTGGCCATTTAAGCTCGGAAAGACCCTTGCGCCGCTCCTCTGATGTATTGCGAAGGATTGACGTGCTGCGCTGGATCGACAGGGTCCAGCTGTCGATCCACTGGAGGAGGCGCGGCCACTCGTTGACAGGGAGACGCGTAAGGTCGTAACTAGCTGGGGGATCTTCAATGGGAGTAAAGTCTCGGCGAACAGCGGAGAAGTTGAATAGGAGTTGGATCAGGGCGCGTGCAACGCAGACAACCCCAGTGTCGCCGCCGTAAAGGGTGCCACTCGGCTCGTGCACGAGGTCCTTTTTGACGGATTCTTGCCAGTCCTCAAAATAGGCGATCGTTCCGTCGTGTGGAGCCAGGTGAAGTGGCTGGAAATAGGATTGTATCAACCACATGGAGTCGGGCAAGCCATTGGATCGGGAAGGGGGGGGAATAATTTTTGGTGGACTCTTAGTGGATGCGTAGACACCCTTTGGATCCTATTACATAAGTAAACCGTTTAGTTCTTACAAGACGAGTGTGTGCAAGAATAAATAATAGACTTACGCTGGCAGGAATATGGTGCTGGTGGTCGATCAAGGCATCAAGAAGACTGGATACTCGGCTTGCTTGGGATTCTGGGAGCATAGCTGCGAGCAGGAGGTGTGCTTCTTGCTCTGTACCAGAAACAACGCGGTCAGGGACATTCGGGCCGGCAACTGGTAGACCGAGCCAGTGCTCGGGGGGAGCGCACACAGCGTCTGCATAGGCGAGTCCGGCGGCTAGCAAATCGGTGTACTCCAGGGCGGCCTCATCGTACTTCATGCCACCGACTTGATGGCATTTCGTGACGAGATCCGTGAACCGGAGCATCCAGACCTGCCTTCCGCCAGTCGTGACCAGCTCTCGCGAGGACTCCTCGCTCTCAGATGGGTGGATAGGGGATGAACCAGCGGAAACAAGCGCGTATTGGAATCGCTTCTCCGGAGGGGTTTTGCCAATTTGGCACGAAAATAGGAAGTTAAGCCAAATAATGGTAGCGTCCATTGAGAGCTTGCTCGGATCCCCAAATTCTGTGTCAAAGCCCCGAGGGAGGCGCTCAGGGTCGAAGTACCACGGCAGATCTTGAGCGATCTCAGTCCAGCCTAGCCGTCCGACACCTCCTTGATACCCTAAGTGAATTGATTAGAATACGATTGAATTTCTAAATTAAAAAATTGGTACGTACGGAAAGAACCTTTGAGCATATTTCGGTTTAGATCCTGCATGTGCGGTAATCTCAACCCAACATAATTCGGGAGAGTTGGGTATCCTCCCTTCGACCAATTCGGATACACAACTGGAGTAGGAACTCCATTCTCAATGGTCCTCCCTACAGGATACTTCGATTAGTGTCTGATGTGTTGCACGCGATTCATTTGGCACTTACCTGCTGTCGCGGTAACCCAGTCCTGGAGTGAGCCCATTGCGTGCGTCAGCGCTGGGGACTTTCCAAAGCCACGAAGGCCCTCGGATACCTTCCTAAACAAGGAGAGGCGTTAGCATAGAAATCGTGTACATGAGATAATTACCCAGGACTCACCGATCGATTTTATAGTTACCGTCGTTCTTTTCGTACAGGATCATTGAGCAAACTTTGATACCCGCGACGTTTTCCGCCTCCTTCGACAAATCATCAAACGCTTTCTTGAAGTTAGAGATATATCTAAATGAAATGAAGGGTCAGATATAACAAAATAAAATTTGTTAAATAAAACGAGACACTTACTCGGTGCGCGCATTTGGGTCGGCGAGTTTCACCTGCTTGTTGCCAGTCTCAAGGGCCGCCTTGGCTTTCTCTGTCCACACTCTCTGCTCGTCCGCTGGGAGCTCCTTGAACGCAGCACTGACGATTGCTCGCTTGCGGCCAACATTCGGTTCCTCGTCGTTGTCCAACTTCCATCGTTCAATTGCCTCTTTGACGAGCTCAGGATTTTCGCGTTGCCAGGTGTCGTGTCCGTAGGCCTTCTGCTTGAGGGCAGTGGGGCCAGGGGGCTGCCGGCCTTTGGAGCCGCGGATTGAGTTGCAGTTGATGTAGGCGTAAAGGTGCTGACGATTGGATGTTTTAGCGCCGACACCTGATTATGTAATATAAACAACCACTCACCGTGCCAATTGAAGTCTTATCGAAGTACCAGAGCTTGTCCCCAAGTGAGACATCAACGTCGGGCAGATGTTCCTGCCACCATGGGCCGCAGAAAGTTGTGCGAACCCAGCCCTTAGCACCGTCCGGGTGCCCGCGCTGCTTCTTTCTCTCGAGGAAAGAAGGGCCGATATATTGATTCCACCAGCGTATACCCTCGTCAGAGAGCTTACCCGGCAGCGTCAAGACCGGGGAGTCCGGACTCGGTTGGTTCGGGGCTGATGGAGGAGGAGGACGACTGGCTTTCTTCTTGGGGGCCGCCTGTTTCTTTCGGCGGGACGGTGACGATGGCCTACGCATGATTGCGTGCGTGAAATACAAGTAGGAAAGGGGGTGAGGAAACACGAGGGCTGAGGAAAATTCACCTTACACGTATATATTATCAACATGGCGGGCACTCTGTTTGGTTAGAATTTCAAACATGGTGAAACTGAGCGGAGTTGAGCCGCGCGTGAGCAATCTAAGGTAAACCTCACAACCAAATATTATGAAGGCACAGTAAACAATGGCCAGATGGTGCGGAGGGGCTGATAGGAATCCGAATAATACCGAAGTTACTTGGTCAGGCAGCTCGACTTCGGCAGTGGGTTTGTCAATCGCTGAAGCAACGGTAGATTACAGATATATGCGTGAATATCCTTGGTGAACCGCCTCAATATGCCAGCTCTATATACAATACATGCGAACGCTTAAGCTGAGCGTGCATTTTTCAGTGTTCGTCCGTTAAAGAACGGATCGGCCCTGTTCCTTACAGTGGATCATCTTGTCGTGCCTTCAAACTCACGATTCGAGTATCGTACAAAGGCTCTTCTGAGATCCCAGTCTCACTTCCCCACAACTAACCGATTTGGTCAATGGAGAATCAGTGGACCTATGTCTACGAATTGGCTGAACAAACCAATCTCATCTCACGCTAGTTATCCACCTCGATGAAACATCGAGAGCTGCGCCGTCCCCTGCTCCTCTTGCACGATCCCAATCCCCAGTCGCTCCAAGCCCACTTAAACCCTCGTCGTCGCGTTGATTCTTCAAAAACGCACGGCCAAATGCGCTGTTCATCTCTAAAGCAGCAGTCGTCATACGCGAGAGCAGTACTGTGCAATCATTCAGGCTGTAGTAACTGGGCCGCTTCTCAACACCCCCCCTCCGTCAACACAATATCTCTGTAAATATTCTCACAAAGTATACTTAGTCTTATGATAGTTTTGTTCGTCAACACCCGTACGCGCATTGACACATGAGCCTGAAAAAAAAAACACAGATGTGCATCATGTATGCATCTTGTTATGATGCGCGATGCGAGGTACGAGCGCAATTATTGGGGTTCCCCCACAATGATCGAACAAGCAAATGCACCCGCGTGATGCTTCCATGTGGGCAGTTACCGATTAGCAGTTCCTCTCTCGTCATGGGAAGCTTTCTGAAATTTCTCGGGGAATAGGGCACAAATCCACGCATTGCTCGAGTTATATGCGGGAACTCTAGTATTCAGTTACTCCTGACTTATGCTTGAATCATGTGGCTCGTACTCTGAAAGTATTGGCCGATATCTTTCATGGAGCTTTCTCGATGACGCGACAATATGCAATGAGCTGAGTTTTAAACTCGCGTAGCTGCTACATTGGATTATCCGGCACTTGGGCCATGTGCCCGTTGCTTTGTTGACGTGGAGGCAGATATTATCGTACGATACGGCTTCCATCCTCTTGAAATTTCATATCTTCTATTGGTTCTACCGATAAGGAGAATAGGCGGGGGAGTGTTGTTGCCGTGATACCGATAAAATCCTGCCACGTTAATGATAATACCTGAAAATTTACTTGGTAGTTGATCAAACACGAAGGAGAGTGACCACTCCAGTCAATAAGCTACCCCCCCCCCATATCATTGCTGCCCCTCGCTGCTCCCATGGCGTTTCCTTACCGAAAGCGAGGTCATTCGCCTCTACCGACGGTGACTGTAGAGCTCGGGGATGACAGTGACGATGAACGACCACCAGAGACTGCAAAGCGTCGCCGCGGAAGGCCGAAGAATAGTGCTAAGTCCCTCGAATTTAGTATCGCTCGCCCGTCCTCTCCCGACCTGAATGAGCTCAAGGAGGCACTGAAACAAAGACTACCCCTTGGGACGAATTCTGTGTGTCCTACTCCGCCTCCCGCCGAGTCTACAACGTTCCACCATTCCGATCCTCCCCCCGAGCATCCCGCTAAACTAGACGAATCGGACAATGAGACAAAATATAGCAGCAATAAGGTATATACCTCACAAATTACGTATGAGCAATTTTGTCGCTAATCGTCTTTACGCAGTCTCCGAACGAACTTCTTAGAGAGTGGCTTGACCATTATCTACCTGACTATGCAAACGCGTGGTATGACCGCGATTCTCCTCCACCATCGACACGCTGTAGCCTCTGTACACAGGAAACGGGAGAATATCATCGCTGTACATCATGCATTGGATTGGGCGTCGTCTGCTCTGCGTGTACTGTTTCCATTCACCAATACAACCCGACTCATCGCATCAAATCTTGGGATGGGACTTCGTGGGTTGACAGAGCTCTGGCGGACCTTAACCTTGTCATATACCTAGGGCATAATGGCAGAGCGTGCGGGACAAGCGACGGGTCGTCAAGGCTCAATATTGGCGATATTAACGGGTTCACGCTTGCTCGGGTTCGCTATTGTACTTGCCCCAATTCCCCGACGAAGCCTTCCCAGCTGATCAGCGCTGGTTTATTCCCCTGCTCACACCGCCACCCAAAATCTGTGTTCACATTCGCGCTTTTAAACATGCACAATATCTTGATCACGCATGCGCGAACCTCAACCCACAAATACTACTCAGCACTCGAACGCTTTACTAGGCCTGGGTTCTCTACAAACGTGGACGACCGATATCGCGAGCTGATGTGGACACATCGTCGGTTCCTTCACTTACTTCAACTACGACGATCTGGCTACAATTTCCCGTTACACCCTGTCATTGATACCCACCCTGGTGATCAGTCAGTTGACTGCGTGGCCTGCCCGCGACCCGGGTTTAATTTCGAATGGGAGGAGATTGAAGATGGTGAAAGGTGCGTACACTTGTAGAATTGATTGAAAAATAGGAAGACTGAAACCGTTAATTAGGGTGTGGTTTCGCGTTTGGATAAGTTATGACGGCAACTTCCGCAGCGTACGGAAGTGCAAGCGCGTCGCTGCTGGTGATATATGCTTGTCAGACAATTTAGCTTATTTCCCCGCTAAAGGACCATACAAGCTCTGGACCGAGACCACCCCGCAGCCAAAGCGACAGGTAAGTTTTCAAATACTCTGAATGATTTGCTTATCGAACTTAGATATTGAGTAGGTCAAACCAACATGCGATCACCATAAGGCCGGTAACGACATCTCCGTTCGATGGGTCGGACAAGATGTGACTGGCGTAGGCCTTTTCAGCTGCACTCGTCATACCTGCGCCCTTCCCAGGGGAATGGTTGACTTCTTCAAGGGGGAGAGGTGTGCATTTTTATTTATTTATTTTGTGCAATTTAATTAACTCTGGCTTGACAACTAACTGCCGTGATTCGTCTTGCCAAGGTTCATGTATTCTGATTATGCGTTCGGCTCCCTGCTGAGTCATCTGAATAAGCGCTGTGGCGGCTCGACTCCGATTGGGATTACATACGATGTCTTATGTCATTGGATTGTTAATTTCGCCACGCGAGCAGCAGAGACACTGCCACCAGCGATCGCTGTCGACAAGGATCTTGATCTCGTTGGCGCTATCCCGAAGTGGCACCTCGTCGGACACGAACGGCAGTGCTACGTGCGATGGTCCCTCGACAACATGCCACATGTAGGTCGAATGGACGGCGAGGCTCCAGAGCGTTTCTGGTCCCATCTCAACCAGAGCTCCGGTAGTACTTCCGAGCAGAGTCCCGGTGTTCGTACCGATGCCTTAAACAACATCATTAGGACTTGGAACGAGGAGAAGGCATTCAAAATGCGTAAGTTTCTCTCTACACGCGAGCCTTTGTTTATGCCAACGATATTTGTAGACGATTCTATACCCTCCCAGTACGAACAGGCAAAGAAGGAGCTCGCAAAGCAGAAAAAGGAGCACAATCGCCTGACTGGGAGTTTACCCCCTGCTCAGATTCAGGTATGGGAAACGGAGTCGATCGAACCGGTTCAAGGACCAAACAAAAAATGGAGCAGCTTAGTGATGGATCCCGTTCTTGAAGGTACGTAGGGTATCTCACGGCGCAGCTTTAAATTATCTGACAGTCTCATTATTTCATTGAAATAGGCGGCTTCCACGAGACAGTGAAAGAAGGGCGCCAGAAGGAGTCTCCAACAGCGCGCGTTGCTGGGAGGCGCCCAGGTGCAACGCGTTGGCTCTCAGACGGCATTGAGCTCGAGCATTCCATGCGAGTGTTCATATATTTATTCACATCTTCTTCGTGTATTATTAACATGTGATTTATAGTAAAAGGTTCAATGACGAAGCCGAGGAACTTGGCGAATCCCCGACCACTCGGAGGGCGAAGATACTCAATACGAAGCGACTCGCGCTCAAATCTGAAGTCGAAGCCCACCGCAAGAGGCGGGAGGCCTTCATGCAGGGGATTGGGGAGTCGGATAAGCCCCGCATTTTCCATTACTACCAAGAGGATGCCGAAAACGAGGCGGTCGATCTCGAAATGCCTTCGTCGTACCTGCCGGCCACGATCGCGTCCGCAGGGCTCGAATCCCTTGCTAATCTGGAGGCGGAGCTACGCCAGGCGATGTGCAAGGAATCCCTTGAATCGGTCAAGCGACTCTTGACCACCAAGAAGGTCACGCAGACGTTCAAGAAACATCACGTTAGAGGGCAACAGCCGAATACCCGGGCGAGGGCCGTGATAACGGAGCAGGACCGTAAGATCTCAAAAGAGCAGTGGCGGTATACGAATTCGCGCAATGCCCTGGTCGATCTTGGAGTCCCTGAATGTGATTCGAAGTTCCTGGAGCTCAAGGACGGCGATTTAGAGCCGCTGAGCGTTTACTTTGCTAGATACGCCGCAACGACGGGGCATGGCTATACCACCGGCGTTTCTTGGATTTGGAAAAGCAGCGTGGCGCCCAATACAGGGGATTGGGAAATTAACGGTGAGCGGATATCTTCCCCAAAGTTCCGATTGCCAAATACTCAGAGAGCCCACCTCTAGCACTGAAAACCGAATGGTTCAGGTCGAGAGAACGCTACAAACGCTGGGAGGAACAGCTATTCATATTGAAGCGAGAAATGGTTATGACCATTCGCTCATTTCAGCGCTTCCAGGAGCTATGGGAATGGAAGTCAGCGAGTGCCGGTATCACGCTTGGAATGCGAGCGTATGCATCTGGCCAAGCTAAGTTCTACGCGGAGCTTGCGGGGCAAATGCTCCGGGCATGCCGAGAGCAATTATATGTAAGCGTCATTCTTACGCATGGTTCTTTTATGCTAACGTTTAATCTTAGGATACAACTATTGAGTTTAAATGGTGCGCGAGTTGGCTGAAAGATAATGTATTAGGTATGTGAAAAGCCTCAATCTTCACCCGTCTAAGTACTCATGGGCATCACAGTTGAAAACGAATCTGTAATCTTAATTAAACGATGACCTTGTATAAATTCGTTGATCTCATCCGCGCGTTCCAAGATTGTTCACCGTGCTATTAGTCAGTCGGATTAGGTAATACACGTGTTTGCTTTGCTGGGCGCTCCCTTTGTGAACCACGTTTCTGTCACACCACAGAAGTTAATTCGGGCGATTTGGAACACAGACAACATATCAACAATGGTGAATATTGATGTGAGTACTCGGATAGCTTTGATATATAATAAACACGGCAACTGATAAGATAAGTAACCATGTTTAGGACACCGGCGTACGCGACTTGTGCGATGGACTAGAGACGTATCTTTTTGGAGAAGGTGGCTATGATACGGTACGATTTCATGCCTACCTTAAACCATCGCGTTACTAACCCTAGTTGGCCGGTGTGTTGTAGTTTTTTGCCAACAACGAAAAAGACTTCGTTCGTGCGCTCCTGAAAGACCACCCGGCACAATTGACGTCCCAAGTCACGCGTCAAGTAAGTATCTCGCATAATATACCTATATTCGAAGAGACTACGATGAGACTAACGAAATAGTAGAATCTCTCGGTACCCGCTGAAGCAGTTGTCCCGAGTCCACAGCACGTCTCCGCTTGTCCACTGGCAATCCCATCGACCCCGCGACCTAGCGACTCTACCCAGAGGTCAGCCGCTCCCGACTCGCCAGCCCAGCAATATAATCATAAAAGGGTCAGTAATATGCTCTCATCGCATGTAAGGGAACGCTGACGCGCACATTATTACGGAGGGAATAGGGGATCGTACTGAGAGCAGGAGGTCAAACGATTGCGAAATACTACCCGCCGGATGAAACTGGCCATGTAAGCAAGACAATGTTCGCATCCGTACGGACGGTTACTGATACACCTTTTCAAGCGTGGTACATCGATAGAAGAAACTTCACCTCGCGCTAGTAATGCGGAGAGTACAGCGGGTCGCCGCTCCCCCACTTTCCCACTCTCGTACGTTACGTACAAGGCACCAACTTCTCCCGAGTCTGCGGCAAGCACTTCTAGCAAGGGCTCTTGGCCGGATGGTTCGGACTAGGTGGTCACCTCGCGGCCTCTGTTGCTCCCAAAGGGTGGGGCAATTAAACAATGTATTAGCAAGGCTACAGATAATGTTAGATGCAGTCCACGTGCCGACGAATTGATAAAGACTGGCATCGCAACTGTAAGATATATTCAAACGCTAGCAGACGATACGTTGTATATTCTAAGCCTACCAACAATATGATAATGGTACGAGGGAAGTATTGTATATCTTTGGTACAACACACACAGAAACGCGAGTAAATGCACCTAGCAAATCATAATGGGGCATATGATAACGGCGCGGGGCTATTATCATATACGCAGCAGCCCCGTACATTTCCACTAATGCCAGTATGGCATCGACAGCACTGCATACAACAAGTAAAGCCTTATATCCAATCGAGGCTGCCGTGCGAATGATATTAGCTGCGAGTCGTTATCACGATGCAGCAGGTCCTGATGCTACTACTACTAGAACGATAGAACCGCGTCCGCATTAACATTGAGACAATACTCACTGCCTAGGTAATCCCACATTCATTAGACATGCTGATGATACTAGTGGCGCGGTAATATCGGATCTGTGGCAGCCCAATGCACTGCCGAGACAAAGATATAAGTACAAAAACAGCGAGAAGTTGAAGATACAGTGGTGTGGAAAGGAAGTACTGCGGGTGAACAAACAATAATAGCGATAGGACATCATCGCTCACGCGGCAAGCTTTAGTACTGCTGGCGGAATGATAGTAGCGGTGTGGGATTGTCACTCACGCGGTAAGCCTAAGTGCTATGGATGTAAAGATAATAGCGGTACTGTATTATCGCTCACGCGGCAAGCCTCAGTACCACGGGAGAATGATAATATCTAGTCAGCATTATCACCCTAACGGTACAGCATATATGCTCAGCCAAGAGTTAAGTGGCCGCCTGGTGAGTGAGAATAACTCGCCTAGGTATTATCATCCTCGCCCGCAGAGCGTGCCTTTAGTCGCGTCGATGATAATTTGTAACGCAGTAATAATAGATCCGCGACAGCTCTATGCACTGCCGAGAGGAAGATAAAGGTACGACGAAATCGATAAGTTGGAGATACGACGGTGTAGAAGGGAAGTTACTAAAATCGCTAAGATGCTTTTGCACTGCTACACAAACGATAGCGGTACGGCATAATCTTTTACGCGGCAAGGCTACGTGCTTCAGGCGGAATGATAATATCGGTGCGGCATTATCACCCACACGGCAAGCCTAAGTGCTATGGACATAATGATAATAGCGGTACTGTATTATCGCTCACGCGGCAAGCCTAAGTACCATGAGGAGAATAATAATACCGAGTCAGCATTATCACCCTAACGGCACAGCCAAGATTCAGTGGTATGCATATATTATCACTCGGTCGGCAGAGCCCTAATACTGAAACACGTAGTGATGATACCGCAAACTCATGACAAAGCATCATTTACATCATATATATACAATCGCTGCGGAATGATAACAGCGGGACGGTATTATCACTCACACAGCAGGCCCAAGTGCTATGGGCAGGATGATAATAGCGGTACGGTATTATCACCCACGCGGCAAGCCCAATGCTACTGACATGATGATAATAACGAGTCCGCATTATCATCCTAAGGGTACAGCATATACGCCCGGAGATTCAGTCACTATACTAACCAGACTAATGGTCGGGTAGCGTGCATATATTATCACCCGGTCGGCAGAGTCCTAATAATGAATTACGATCATCTACCACGCTAGCAGTTATAATACCGCGAACTTATGACAAAGCGTCAGCTACATCATGTATATACAATAGCTCGCGTACACATACAGACTTCATAAGTATATTATCCTCTGCCACCTCACTGTCGATAATACCGCGAGCAAACCATAATCTCCAACTTAAAGGTATATGAACGGTGCTGTGAGCCTTGACACCGCGCGTATCTCTCTATTCCCAACATAATCATGTGCTACACTGGCAATGATAATACAGCCAGCTCCCGATCAACTGCAATTTATTTTTCGTACATATATAGGGTGATTAGTTTGCGTACAGCGGACGTGGCAGACAGACTATAATCTACCATCGCAGTACCGATAATACCGTGATCGCCGCGCAATCCGCAATTGTGAAGACATATAAACACCACCGGGACTATCAATCCTACCCTCAGTTAGCTAATACAACTATTATCATTTGCTGCACAGACAATGATAATACAGCGAGTTCCCTATCAACCGAGATTTAGATTTCGCGTATACAACAGCGAAAGTGTGAATTAAAGTGGCTGTAATGGCTGCATTGAGCATGTTAGCATCTGCAGTTCCGGTATCGATAATACCGTGAGCACGGTATAATTAGCAGTAGCCGGCATCTATAAACGCCGCGAATAGCATCGATACCGCTCTGGTCTATCCAAATACAGTATTTCCTCCCCCGTGCCGGCAATGATAATACCGCGGGAACAATATTGATATTCATCTGCTTGCATACGGGCACAGCAATGAATGAATAGATTAAGAGACAATTAATGAAACTGTATCCAGACTATCATCGACCTTTCGGCAAGGATATTACAGCGAGCGTATGATATCGGGCGACGAGCTTGAATCCAGGCGCAGCCACCGACAGCGTTTCCATCCAGATGTGCTATTATCATCTCTCGAGCACAAGATGATAATGATAATACAGCGAGCTCGGTGTCGGTATTTACCCGCTGTCATGCGTGTACAAAAATGAATACATATGCGCAGAAACGGTTGATAAAAACTGTAGTCAGACTAGTATCAACCTTCTGGCAAGGATAATATAGCGAACGTATCATATCTGGCGACGAGCTCTCATCCGTTCGCAGCCACCAATAGTGTTTCCACTCAGGTAAGCTATTATCATTTCTCGAGCGTAAGATAATAATACGGTCGATCGGAAGAGGTTCATATATGTATAAACAGTCATTGCCACAGTACAAATCAAATTCGATTAATTATCATCCTTAGTTATCATTTGCCATAGCGGCAAGGATAATACGGCGAACACGTGGAAATGGGCATACACTTACGCTATCGATTACTCTTCACCCACCCTAAGAGTAATAGATCAGTGGTGAACATCTATTAGTATTAGAACCCTGCGGCACAACTGTATTACGCACGGCAGAGGCACGGAGCGAGCTGGGCGGGCGGCAGCGCAGTACGCCGGTCGGTCCCTTCAACTGACGTACCCTGCCAGTAATGATAATGCCAAAGAATGAGCGAAAGCTTGCGAGCACCTGCCGCGGTAATACTCGATTTAATATGGCCTCCTGCCGTGATAATATAATACTTTTACTGAAGTGACTC
>JANWGL010008655.1:0-16522 GCA_025200755.1 Ceratobasidium sp. C01 | reverse complement strand
CTGGTAAAGCTCCTCCGCCTTCCGAATTGGCCTAGATTCGAGGATGCAGTGCTCCAGCTTGAGTTGTTGCAGAGGGCGTACGCTGACCAGCGAGCGCAAAGTGGCCTCGTCGTCAATTTCTACCCGTACGAGCCAGATAGTATGAGGAGCGTAAATTGTCGCAGGAGCGGCTTCTTCGCCAGGTTCATTGGCTCCTCGTAAAGCCAACGCTGCGGAGTTGTCTAGATAGATATCTTCGAGGGAGAGTGTTTGGAGTTCGTGTAGTGACTGGAGGAGCCCGCGTAAATTGCGCGGTTCAATCTCGTCCACATTCAACCGTAACGCGGTGATGGTTGAACGGCTAGCGAATTGACGAATGCTGTCTTCGATTGGATGCAGCGCAAGCGTGTCATAAACGGTGAAACGGAGAGAATTGGATGTGGACGAGATAATTGGAAGAATGGATACCATATCTATCTCCACAAAGTTGAGGATTGTAAGATGTGGGAGATGAACGGGAACCACATCGGCGGCGGCTGTGACATCGAAATCCACGCAGTTCAACCTCAAACGATGTAGGTTAGGACAGGCATGAAGCAAGCTTGCAAATTGCGTTATCGTCATAGGGTACGCAAATGAGGTGAGCTCCAAGTCGAATAGTTTGGGAAGTGCGGGGAAAAGGCCACTGCTCGGTGGACCGCCGCCCAGTTGAAGTAGCCGCAACTCCTGGCATTGGGATAGCCATTCTGGAAAATCTGGGGAGCGACTGATCTCGCCGGAAAGCTGGATGTCGAGTTTCGTTAAGGTACGAGAAACGCCAGTGCTAAACCAGTTCTTCAACAGAGGATCCAAATATCGAGAAGCCATCAGGTATAAAGAAAGTGCTCGGATTTGCTTGGTGCGAAATGGAGTTTCGAGTAGAGCGCTGTCCACTATAGCATTCGGGATTTGGGTATTTCTAGAACCTATTATCCCTATAAAAACGCGTAGTGGTGACACTTGGGCGCGGTCCAGCCAGGTCGGCATGCTATCTAGACGACGCTCGATATGTTGGCTAGTGAATTTAATAGGGATATAGGTCCAGAAATCGCTATTCTCGAGTGAAATACGGCGCCAGTACATACAGACGCTAGAGAGAGCTATTATTCCCTTCAACTTTGCATGCCCGTCTGACATACTCAAGTCGAAAGCATCCAGAGGGAATGGTTCAAAGACGTCAACAAGTAGAGGG
Organism: Ceratobasidium sp. C01; assembly: GCA_025200755.1. Lineage (NCBI taxonomy): Eukaryota > Fungi > Basidiomycota > Agaricomycetes > Cantharellales > Ceratobasidiaceae > Ceratobasidium > Ceratobasidium sp. C01. Next base: position 15,312 of record JANWGL010008655.1, on the reverse strand, counting down.
AAAGTATTGTTCAAAGCAATGGTGAATATCAAAGCTAATAGCTCGGGATGAAGAGAATTGATATAGGGGTGGTTTTCCTTCATCTTTGTTGGTGGATGTGGGGGTTGTGCACAGGACGCAAACTCGCACAGCCACTTTAGGTTACTCTATGGCGCAATCTTGTCTTTTGTAATCCCATCATCATCTTCCCTGGGCATCAGGTGTGAAGCGGAAATGTTAGCTCATGTGTTTCTCGCAACTAACACTATCCGAATTCATTGACATTGATATATACGATAGTCTAGACTACACCTTCAAGGAAAACAAACTAGCCTGCCACGGTCATAATACATGATGGTTAAATCCGAAACAGCCTCGAGAAGGTAGTTGTATAGTTCTGTTGCCTCCGTAATTGTCTGAGCAGGCGGGAGATAGCAGTGGTCAAGTTTAAGCTGTTTTGGAGGGCGCAGCCTAACAAACAAGCGTAAAGCCTCCTCATCAATCCTAGTCCCTCTTAACCGGATAGTCTGTAAAGTAGGGAATGTAGAAGGGGCAGTTTCGTCATCCTCGTTGGACCCGCTTGTCCCTCGTAAGGCGCTCGCCGTCAGGTCGTCGAAAAAGCCAGTTTGGAGGGATAGAGTGAGGAGACGAGGGAACGAGCGTAAAATCCTTTCGAGCTGGTGTCCTTCAAGTTCCGGCACATCTAAGTGAAACGCCGTAACATTAGCTTGGCACGAGAAGGCGCTGATGTGCTCTACCATGTCGTCTAGCTCATTAAGACGAATAGAGAGGTTGAATGACCTAGAATTAGAGGAAAGAAGAGGGAAAACTTTGGATGCATCCACAGAGTATAGAACAAGAGCATATAAATGCGAGAAATGCGAAGGAGCGGGATCGACCTCGCCGGTGCTTTCGAGCTCGATATTCCTTAGGCTCAACCGTTGTAGCCCAGGACATGCACGGAGTATGTTGGCAAGCCACTGAGTTGTGAACAACGGACGTGTCCTTGTGGTGAAGAGCTCCAGTTCGATCAGATTCGGCAGTATAGGGAAATGATCATTGTCTAAGGTGTAAGCGTTCAGCTGAAGAACCTGCAGTTCCTGACATTGAGGCAGCCATTCAAGTAATTTTGGGGGCTCCTCAATCGGTCCGTAAAAATCAATACGAAGCTTTGCGAGAGTATCAGGGACGCCCTTATTGAAGCACCCCCCCAGTAGAGTATTCAAGTCTGTCATTGACGAAAGAGATAAAGAGAGCGCGCGTATCCGCTTGCTCTCTAAAGGTAAATCAAGAACCTTGGCTAGCATAGCCCCAGAAAACGATGTTTTGTCATTGCCGTCCATGCCTAGAAAAACATCCAAGGCGGTTGCCCGCGCACGATCTAGCAAAACGGGCACTCGATCTATGCTGCATAGGGCACCCCAGCCAGCCAGAGTAATAGGAATATAGGACCACAGAGGGCTAGCATGCAGTGTAATACGACGCCAGTATTCACAAACCCTAGAAATAGCCAGTGCTCTATACAGGCTGGCGTGCTTAGCGTGCATTCCCAGCCCGAAAGATTCTGGAGGGTAAGAACCAAAGAAGTCGGCGCTTGGGATAGAAGCCTCATTATAGTCCGGAGATAGAGAAAAGATTCGGACTAGAAGCTCGGGATGGAGAGAGTTGATCGGTATAATACGATTCCTTGTTTTACGTAGAGATACTTGGGCAAGGCGGAGATGGGATGTGTGCGAACGGATGGTCCCTAGCGGGCCATCAATGACGGATACTAGGCTCCGTAGCGTGAGTCGATCTTTGAGTAGCCCGGAGTTGTAATGTACATCCACTGCGCTCCCGAAAGCTTTGAGCGCCGCTGAATAGGATTGTATTGCGTTAACGAGAGCCTCATTAGCAAACTTGATTCGCTCGAGATGATCTTCAAACATCGCCAAAAATAGTCGTATGCTAAAAATAGGTGGATTAGAGCCATGCGTCTGCTGTGAAGATCAATAACGCACCCAAGATAGCTCGCCTTCGCCGTGTTATGGATAAGATACTCTCGCAAGGTGGCGAACGTGTTTGAAATGGACGAAGGAATGCCGGGAGTCACGTGAATTGACGGACTTGCTCCCCATCACAACACAGGCCAACAGATATGGTAACAAATATTTGCTCACTAGTTTCGTAATTCTAGCGAGAACAAAGCACAGACACAGTATCTGTCTCCGCTACTATCCTAGTGAGTTTTGTCAAATGGCTCTACTTTTTTGTATGTTCGTCCTCCCACGCCTCGTCTCACCCCGCCTCTTCCCGCTTTTCAACTCGTCGTCCTGCTTTGGTTCTAACGAACGCGCCGACGGGGCAGTTACCTATACTTCTAAGACACCTTGATCTCTGCCGAGGTGGACCTCTATGTCCTAGATACGATGGTGGCCGGGAAGGAAGTGATCCCAAATGGCCGTGAGAGAGGTCGACGAGGGAATTGAGAGGCTCGTGGAGGGGTTTTCCCAAGTGCTCATGGGAGATTGAGGACGGATGGGTAGATATTGATATACATTATATACCGAAATAGACGGTAATACAGATTTCTTTGCAATGTTCAGGGCAAACGACATAAGATACTCAATGCCGCGTGGCTATAAGAGACCAAGTCATGTACACCTCAAAATTGATAGGTATTTGTACATACATCGCTGTTAAACGAACACTTAATTCAGGAAGGAAGACAGGGCAAGGGCCACATTTCTAGTTTACAATCAAGTCTGAAACGGAATCGAGTAGATATTCGTAAAGTTCTCCCTCTTCCTTAATTGGTCCAGATGAAGCTAAATAACAACCGTGCAACTTGAGCTGCTGCAGGGGGCGCACGCTAGCCAGTGAACGTAAAGCCGCCTCGTTATCGATCTCCGAGTGCAGTAGCCAGATAGCACGAGGAGCGGAGAGCGTGGAGGGAGTGGTTTCTTCACCCTCGGTGGGCTCGGCAATTCCTCGTAAAGCCAACGCTATGGAGTTGTCTAGATAGACGCCCTCGATGGAGAGTGTTTGGAGTTCAGGCAGTGACACGAGAAGCCTTCGAAAGTCGTGTGGTTCAATATCGCCTATATTTAGACGCAATGCAGCAATAGTAGAGCGGGTAGAAAACTGGCAGATGCGACCCATAATCTCGCCATTCGTCTCTTGCAGCGACACACCATCGATCGTGAGACTAAGAGAGTCGGAAGTGGATGAAATAATGGGAAGAATGTGGGTGGTATTTATCCCTGTGAGGCTAAGAATTTTCAGATTGTGGAGAGACACGGGAACCACGTCGACGCCGGCCGCGACTACAAAACCCATATTCTCCAGCCTCAGCCGGCGTAGATTGGGACAGGCGCGAAGTATGTGTGAAAGCCGCACTGACGTCAGCGGGTAGGCGAATGCGACAAGCTCCAAGCCGAGTAATTTAGGAAGCACGGGGAAGCGGTGGTCGCACAGTGGGCCGCCATTCAGCCGAAGCAACCGCAACTCTTGGCATTGGGATAGCCAGTCTTGAAACACCGGGGAGTCACTGGGGTCGTTACAAAGCTGGACGTCGAGTTTCTTTAGGGTACTAGAAACGCCAGTGTGGAACCAGTTCTCTACAAGAGGCTCCAAGTATCTCGTTGCGCGTAGGAAAACAGAAATTGTTCCGAACGATCGACTGCCGAACGGAGCATCAAGGAGAGCCATGTCCACTAGTGACATATGGGGTTGGGCGTCTTTAAGGCTTGGTATATCTAAAAACACATCCAGCGGCGCTGTTCGAGCGCGATTCAACCAGACGGGCATATTATCTGTGCTTCGCTGGATAAGCTCGCTTGTCAACTGAATTGGAGCATAGGCCCAGAAGGCACCAGTGTTGAGTGCGAGCCGACGCCAGTGTACGCAGACCCCAGAAATAACTATTATCCCTTTCAATTCCGCCCGCCTGACCGACTCGTCCAGGTCATCAGCACCCAAAGAGAAGGGTTCAAAGTCGTCAAAACTTCGAGTGGAGTCGTGAGCCACAGCGAGGGAGAAAATCGAGATGATAAGCTCAGGGTAGAGAGAGTTAAAATGGATGCAATCATGTTTCATCTTCGCTAGTGGGTCCAGAATCAATCAATGACGACTGGTCGTGATACTGGGCTTCAATGAGATGGGTGTCGGATAATAATATCGAAAATATTTAGCACCTACAAGAGCCGCGAGTGTTAAAAAATATGCGTAGGCGGGGTTGAAAAAGCGTTCCTCCAACAGGCTCGAACAGTGGACAGGTTTAAATACAAAAGAGCAATGACGTAGTGGGCATGTGACACCTTCTATCCACAAACTTGACCTCTTATATTCCTGGATTGATCTATGATTCGGTTCTCAACTTAAATTATATCGCAATACAGTTCTCAGCTGCGCCGGGGTAGCCCTATACCCATAAGGTCAATCATAGAGGGGCTTATGCAACGGAATAAGCGTAAGGTGAGTGAACAGGCGGCTTGTTATGTATAGTATGATAACTAAAGTCAGCATTAATACGGATTTACTCTTAGGATGTGGCAAACCCAACGTGTGGTATGCGGGTAATATACAGCTTGTTTGTTGAGTTGAGCTTAGATAGAAATGTAGATCCTGTGGAGGGAAAGCCATTGTGATTCGGCCAGCACGCATATATACAGGTCATTGATATGGACTCCACTATCAAGGGAAGTGGATCATTTCACCACCAATATTGTCCGTGATTTCTAAATCTGAAACAGCCTCGAGAAGATAACTACATAATTCCTTTGCATGCGTGATTGTGTTGGTTGGTGAGATGAAGTAACAGCGGATAAGTTTCAGTTCCTTCAGAGGGCGAAGGCTAACCAACAAGCGCAAAGTCTCCTCGCTATCAATCGAAGACTCGGTCAACCAGATAGCCTGTATAGCAGGAAATACGGAGGGTGAAGTATCTGCATCTGTATCGAGCTCAGTCGCTCCCCGCAAGGCACTCGCCTTGTGATCGTCGAGCCCAACGCGGCACAGGGACAGGGTGCGGAGACGAGGGAAAGAGCGCAAAATCCTGTGGAGGTCGCACTCTTCAACAAAGTCGGCTTCCAGGTGCAACTCCGTAACATTAGCTCGACCAGAAAAGGCACTGATGTGCTCGATCAGGTTGTCGTTCAGCTCGCCGAGAACAAGCGAGAGGCTGAGTGAACTGGATTTAGGTGAGAGAAGGGGGAGGACTTTATCCGCATCCACATATACCAGAACGAGGGCATTCAAATGCGAGAAAGACAAAGGAACGAGATTGACGTCAGTGGCGCTTTCAAGCTCGACTGAGCTCAGCTTCAACCGTTGTAGATCAGGACACGAACGAAGTATGTTTGTAAGTCGCTCCGTTGTGAGAGTGCTAATCTCCTCCGAAAAGAGCTCTAGATCAACTAGTTTTGGTAGCACGGGGAAGTGGTCGTCGCACATGGCGTATGCATTCAGCTGAAGGACCTGGAGCTCTTCGCATTGAGGTAGCCAATCCAGCAACTTTGAGGGCTCGTCAACTAGCTCGTAAATTTCAACACGAAGCTTTGTGAGGGTATTGGAAACGCTCTTATTGAAACAGTTCTTTAACAGAGTATTCAGATATGTCGTTGACGGGACATTTAGATAGAGTGTGCGTATCTGCTTATTGCCTAGTGGTAGATCAAGAACGTCGTCCAGTATGGTCCTAAAAAATGGATTGTTGGAACTGTTTTGCATAGTTAGAAAGACATCAAGGGGTGCCGCCCGTGCGCGCTCGAGCAAGACGGGTACGCGATCCAGGCTATGTTTGCTTGTTAAAAGAACGAGAGTGTAGGTCCAGAGAGCACCAGTACTGATCGCAACACGCCGCCAGTATCCGCAAACACTAGAAATAACTAGTGCTCTACGTAAGATAGTTCGCTTGGCGGGTATCCCTACGTCGCCTCTTGAGTAAGACGCAAGGGTATCGACAGTTGAAGCAGGAGGGTTGTCGTCTGCAGTCAAAGAAAAAATACGAGCCAGAAGCTCAGGATGGAGAGAGTTGATGGGAATCATATTGTTCTTCGTTTCCCGCAGAGACGTTCGGATAAGGCGGAGATGAGATGTGTGTGAGGCGATAGTCTCCAGTGGACCATCAATAACGGATACTAGGCTCTGTAGAGTCATTCGATCCTTGAGCAACCCAGAGTTGAGATGAGCGTCCATCGCGCCCCCGAAAGCTTTGAGCGCTGTTGCATACGCTTGCATCGCATCAGCGAGTACTTCGCTAGCCGAACGGATTTGCGCAAGGTGTCCTCCAAACATGACTATGAGTAGCTGGGTGTAAAGCAATAATTAGAGTGAATCTTCGGCGGGCAGAAAGCGAAAGACATACGGGCTCTCCTCCTGCAACGTGTAATAGTCTTTTGATGAAGTGGCGAAGCACAAAGACAGGCCTAATCACGTGAATTGCCTAAACCTGCTCATCGCCACAACGCTAGCCGGCCGATGTGGTTGCTGGACACTGGAGACAGCTGCTACTTAGCTTGGCTAACTATTATTTCTCGCAACTATGTAAATCAAAGTACTACCGCTTATATGTGTTGGCCATTAATGCCTGCTCCCGCCCTCAAAGTACCTGATGCTGAGCAATAAAGGCCGTGATTCAACTTTCATATTATTGTTAATTTCTTACTTGGCTTTGCGAGTAGTTTACTAAATAAACGACTAATGAGAGTAGTAAATTCTTCTCCCATCATAATGCACAATCTTCAAGTCCGAAACAGCCCCCTGCAAATATTCATGTAACGTCTGCGCCTCCAGGATCACATCGGATGATTCATATTCAAAACGGCAACGGTCAACCCAAAGCTGCTTTAGAGGGCGTATGCTAACCAAAGAGCGAAGGGTATCCCTATTTTCGATCAAGCATAGTTCTAACCGGATGGTGTGCAGAGTAGGGAATATGTAAGGCTTAGCATTGTCGCCTGTGTCAAGTTCATCTACACCTCCTAGGGCATTTGCTGTCCGATGGTCTATATCGAAATCCCGGAGGGAGAGTGTCTGGAGCTGAGGTAAATAACATATAAGCTTGCAAAATTCATGGGGTGCAATGCCAGTCGCATCGAGATACAACGCAGTTATAGTCGAACTGCGAGCAAAGAGGCTGATATGATCGACCAGGTTACCGTCTAGGTCAAAGTCAAAGGAATAGGGAACGATTGAGAGGACGAGGGAATCGGATCCGGACGACAGCAATGGAAGAACACAAGAGAGGTCTATGTATTCGAGACTGAGAGCTCTCAGGTGTCGGAAAGTTATAGGAGTGGTGTTGGCGTGCATCGTGTCCTCGAAATTGATTTGTTTAAGCCGTAGTCGTTGCAGATTAGGACATGCACGGAGTAGTTTTACGAGTTGCACTGCGAGAGTTTTCACGCCTGAGTTCCCAAAGAGCTCCAAGTCGACTAGTTTTGGCATCTGAGCAAAGCACTCATCGCGGAGAGTGTTGACGTTCAGTTGGAGTACCTGCAACACCTGGCATTGAGATAGCCAGCCTTGCAGCGTCGAAGGCTCGTCAATTATTTCATTAATACTGACATTGAGTTCCTCGAGGGTGTCGGAGACACTGCCGTGGGGCCAGTTTTTGAGAATAGTGTTCAAGTGCGACATTGCTGTCAAAGATAAATGCAGTATACGAATTCGCCTATCACCCCAAGGTAAGTCGGAGAGAACACTGCCCGGGGCAGCATCATTGAGATATGTGTCTTTATAATCGCCTATGTCTACAGAGATATCGAGAGGCGCCGTCCGTGCGCGATCTAGCCAGGCAGAGACACCTGCTAGACTGCGCTGGGTCGGCCGTTGAGCCAGGCGAATAGAAATGTAGGTCCAGAGTGTACTAGTGCTGAGTGCGACACGACGCCAGTGCCCGCAAACGCTGGAAAGGACGACCGCCCGCTTCAACCCGATCTGCTTGGTGAGTCCCGAGAAGATGAGAGGTCCAAAGAGATCGATGATTGGAGCCTGGGAAGTAGAATCAATCACAACCAGGAAGAAAATCTGGGCAAGAAGCTCGGGATGAAGAGCGTTGATAGGCATTGGTGTATTATCTATCTATGATGGGGGGATTTGGCGGAGATCAGGATGAGATTCGGGTGATGAGTGATGAACTTGATGTTTGGAGCTGGGTGGGCACAAGGTCACGTGGCTTGGCGAACGTACCCTCCACTGCGACAACCCTTGTGGCTACGAGTTTTCAGAGGCGTTTATTGGCTCGTCTAGCAAATATTTTCCGCCAGAAAGTGAAGCAGAGCTCATTTATTTATTTATTTCTGCTTCTATATATTTGGTCAGCTGGCTGTTTCCGCCCTCAAGGTGCTCGGCGGGAGTCTAGGCGGTGTACATAGGGCATCTGCCTTACATGTACGGCTCTCCCTTCTTCATAAATTCAACTCACTCACTCGTCACTTCTAGCTAAGTAGTAGGGTCAAGTATACAAGTAACGATCTCATATATTTTCCATATAAGGCGAATCGAATAGACAGTCCTGCAACGTCGAAGGTTTATCGCACAGGCCGTATATGCGGGGGTCAAGTTTCGTGGGGGTATGGGAAATGCTGGTGCTGAACCATTGTATTGTCCCAAGAATGATCACAATATGGACTTAATTTCACTACTCTGCGTATATGTCGTATGATATCCCGAAGCTGTATGAGAAGATGTACATATTTTACAACAAGTATCACATTTGAGCAACGCCCGACTACTTTGATAAAGTGTCACCGGCCTAAAGTCGATAGGTATTTACATATCCATTCCCACCAAAGCCACCATTATGAGGCCGGACGGACTGTGAATCGCTTCCCTAACCAATAACAACCAAGTCCGGAACAGAATCGACTAGATACCTAGTCAGGCTTGCCGACTCTCTTAAGAAAGAGAGTCTGGGACGGCCTTGTGATCAGTTCCCATTGGCCTCGCTTAGGACTTATCGGCTCGGTTATCCGATGATGGATACGTTGGAAATTCCATTATTTTCTGCGTGACTCTTTCCCACGTATCGCGAGTGTGCCTCGACCGACGCCACAGACAGCTTCTCTTCCCTCTGAGAGCCTATTCTATATATCTATTTACTACTTATATTAACTATATTGTTTCATCATTCATCCCTGCCCTCGTGAACTTTGGGAAAGGTGTTTCACATGGATGCCAATCCTAGCACTGTTGCCCTTCGCACGGCACCTTGGTACAATGATATGCTATGCAAGCGACTCGGGTACCGAGAGATCAAGCCCTGGCAGTTAAAAGGAATTATGGGAATCTGTTCGGGAAAGGATGCGTTTGTGGTTGCTGCAACTGGTGACGGCAAATCAACACTTACACTTGGCCCAATAATTGCGGACATGGAAGCGGGAGTGGCGTCCATTGGACTTGTGGTAGTGCCCACAAAAGGTCTTGCGGATGATCAGGTGTGTGCTAGAGCTTTGTGCCGTCTCTGTTATGACTCATAGACATTATAAAGGCCCGTGCGGCGAATGCAGTTGGCATTCGGGCGTTGGCTCTTCACGAGGATAGCATTAGTGTAGCCTCCAACCTTCTCCCTCCCCGGAACCTTGTGGGGGAGATCAAGGGCGGGAAATGGCCACTCGTGTATTTAGGGCCCGAAATGCTCAATTCTAAGCCGTTACGCGACCTCCTGGACCACGAACCATTTCTTGAGTTGCTGCGGTTCTTTGCTGTGGACGAATGCCACTTAGTAGCTCAATGGGGCGCCACCTTTCGCACGTCCTACCAAGATATCGTCAGGATGCGCAACCGACTTCGGAAGAAGGTCGCTTGGATCGCACTTTCCGCAACCGTTCAAAGAACTGAGGTTGCTGCTCTCTCTCGGTCTCTCGGCTTCAGTCAGGACCCGAAGCTTTGCATCTATGTCATCCGCCCTGTCGATCGACTGACTGTGACCTATGTTACTCGATTCTTTCGCCATGCCACATCCGACCGCCACTTTCTTGATTTGTCTTGGATTGTCTCGCTTGGCGCCATGCTTGCAACCGATATCCCTATTACTCTGGTCTTCACTGATCGAATCGAATATGGGAATCGACTCATGGTCTATCTAACCAACCTCTTACCCGATACAATTGCTGGTGCTGCTCGTAGGCTCCTTATACGACCGTACAACGCACTTATGTCATTGGAGAGTCGCAACCAGGCTGTCGCTTCGCTGAGGAGTGGTTCCACTCGTATCCTCGTGTGCACAGATGCTGGGGCTTTTGGGATTGACATACCCGAGGTCGAGCGCGTTGTCGTTGCCGTGAGCAATACTAATTCGGAATTCCGCACGCTATGCCAGAAGATTGGCCGGATCCGGCGTATGGGAACGGCGTTTGTTTATTTTCCTAAGTGGATGAGCCTCTCACGAACGAATGCGAAGGACTCTACGCTGCGAGCCAAGGCGGATTCCGCAATGGTGAAATATGCGAACGCGGACACCTCCAAGTGCCCACGCCAGGTCAACTGTGAGCATTGGGGGTGTGATTTTTTCTCACCAATCGAAGTCCTCTGTTGTAACCTCCATCATCCGAGCATCGACACCCCACATGCCGAGCAAGTCAAGCTTCGGAGTTTGGCTTTAAAGAAGCTGACTGCCAAGCGCAATCCCAGGGGGCCGAATGCGACTGGCGAACATCATGCACTAGAGAAGAAGGCTATGCAGCCTGCAGTCTTCATCGTGCTCGCCCAGTGGCGTATTTCAGCCTGGCTCTCTTTTCCGGATCGCACACCGCTCTGCCCGCCACAGAAGTTGATATCGGATCAGCTGCTACGCAGACTGTGTCGTCGCATGCACGTTTGTACCACCTGGGATCGATTTCGTCTATTGCTTGCTACGTGGAGACGCTTGGATACGCGGTATGGTCAGCTGCTTTTTGAGTATGTACAATTGTTATTGAAAGCTACGGACATGTTATGGAAAGCACCAACGCCGCGATGAGTTGATGTGCATAGTATAGAGCTTGTAGAACATACAAACCACAATATATCCGGCCATTGTGGTGATTGAAGCATACGCTTAGACAGAAGAAACACCGGGATTGATTGAGGATCGAATACATAATTACATAAGGCTAGAACGAAGCGGAGAGGTCAGGCATTTCGCCTGGAATCAGCTCGCCATTTTCAATAGCAAGTGGAGCAGGGGGATCCATAATGCTTTCTACTTCATCCTCCACATAGGCCTCCATCGATTCCGGATCGAGTGCCGTTCGTTCAAGAAACTTCTGCAAAGCTGATTCCTCAAGCTTGCTATACCCAGCTGAAAATGTGTCCTTCGCCACAAACGCTTGAGTCCGACCGGGCTGAAAACTGAACAAGCGATGGCGCTCATACGAGGTTGCTACACAGTCAATGTCGGTCTCATGGTCGACTTTTGAGGAGCCCTGGGGTTTCTGGGACAAACCAAGAATACCAAGTAGCAAGCGTGGGAGCTGTCCAAGTCCAAGCACATTGAGTGAGACCTTATTGCGAATGAAATTTCCGCCAAACCCTGAGGATTTACTGTTATAAACCCGCTTAATCGCCTTGTTATTGTGTTCTTGAAGAAGGTCGCCTTCGTGCCAGCGTCCAGCATATCCAGAGGGGTTAACAAGCAGGCTGTTGAGGACAGTTCGAGCTAAAGACTCCGGGTACTCGTAGTAGAATCCACAGGCTTGCTCCAGCAGCTCGTTTCCATAGTTAGTCGAACCGCCACCCCAAAAGACAAATCGCAGCACCTAGAAAGTAGTTAAACAATTGTTGACTATATGCGCCACGTTTCTACACCCATACCTTAATAATCTCAAATACACGACCTGGATCTCCAACAGGGATCGCACTAGCCATCTCATAATACCAAAAGGAATCGCGCATAAGAAGAATTGCATTCGCTAGCGCTGCATCACCTTGAGGCACCGGTGGTACAGACTCCATCGACTCTGAGCTTCCCGAGCTATCCGAAGAGTTGGATTCCTCCAGATCCATGACTGCTAATGAATCGCCAGGCTCAGCTGGAGTCCCACGCATCTGTAGCTGTCCCATATAGTGTGTAACAAGGCTCGCAAGTTGAGCTGGCTCCGTGGGTTGGTTTTGATGTCCGAGCGCTTGAAGATATGCCTCCGTCGTGAAAAACCGGTCATACACAGCCACAGCCAAGTCGCAAAGTCTAGGCAAATTCCACGCCACAACAGGCCCAGTAGAAACAAAATGACGCCGGAGATCGCTAAGCATATGATGGCCAGGCTCATCACCGTCAAGGCGTAATGTCACACCAGCTTTCTCACGTAGTACAGACCTGCATGAACGACCAGGGAACTTTAAGCAAAAATATCAAGACCTAGAGAGTACTTACAGCGTTGCGGTGAGTGTAAGAGCCTCGAATGTAACCTTGAGTCCATTGTGACCAGGATAGAAGTCGCATTGAACTGGGTTGAAAGTACAATCCCGAGCCTCAAACGAGTTCCGAAGTCCAACAATAACATCCGGCCCAGTCTCCGTGTTCCAGTGAGTTCGATAGATGGTTTTCAAGAACGCTAGCTTCATGTGCCAGAGTTGTATAACCGGAATAACCCAACGCCTACGTTGAAATACATTAATATCCTTCATCTTGTAGCGAATGGCCTTCCGCAAGCGGTCCACGGTGAGTTGATCTCCGCAAACCGGTATGAGAAGTTTTTGAAACCAGCTTGGCTCCATCTTCATTTGAGTCGTCAAGTCGTTCAAGACAGCATCCCCTCCATGAGCAGTAGCCTCGTCAATACCCGAAGTACCCATTGGTAAGATCTGTGTTTGGCGCAAGGGGAGTGGCGACTTTGCACAGTTTGCATGGACCCAGGTATCAATTTCAGTACCCAAGTCTTGTAGAGCTGGAATATGTCGAGCCAATAAACGCATAATAGTTCCGGCTCCAACTAGTCTAAGATGTTGCCGGTCAATATCGAGATCTAGTTTGTCGACTGTGAGAAACTCTCGCAAGCCTTGAGATATCCTCATGTGGTATGGTGCGGGGTCCAAAGCACCAGGTTCGACATCCTCCAAGACAACAGCAGTCGAGGCCGTCCCACTCTCCATATGATTCCGGTCGCCAACAGATGGGTCCTTCTTCTTGTGGTACTGATTGACATTGTCGAAGAGCAAACAGAAATATTCTTGGGGTTTTCGATTTGGATCTAGAGCACTCTCGTATGCGCTCCTTCCCAGATTAACCAGTCGTTCAGCAGCTGATTCCCCAAGTTTCTGAAGCACAGTGTGAATCGTACTACTAGCAGTCGAGAGTCCAATCCGGCAAAGAACAGAAACCACAGTTTTTGGAGTGTTGCACGCGAATAGGAATACACCAATCAAATGCTGAAAGAAGTTGACGCTCTGATTGCGAAATACGAGCAGAAGTAGCATGACAATTGTTATAACCTAGCTCTCCATTAATAGATGCGAGTGTAGAGTATACAAGACTGTACCCACCACCATTGGGTCACGAGGACCATCCGAAGACGTATCAAGCAATCCACCCAATGTTTCAGACGGCTCAGCATCACCAGCAGCTGCCGCTACTCTTGCTGCCTCCTTCCTGGCTCTAGTGGACCGGTCACGGTTAAACGATACTGTCGCCAAGATCGACCAGGTTGCAGGGGCCATATTGCGCATCTTAGTTTGCTCGCTCAGTAGAGAATAACATTCAAGTAGGCCCCAGTTAAGACCAGCGCCTCGTAGCAATCCCTCCTCGGGATGACAGAGTTGGCTCGCTTCTCGATCCACTGTCCCTAGTGTATTACGAACTGCCCATTCTTCAAGTCCCTCCCGTGCGTTGTACCGAAGAGCTAGCTCCTTCAGCGCTTCTTTATCCTTCTTGTCTACCTCCTCGGAGTCAGCAGACGGAGGTAGAGAAGAGTTTGAACTAGGATGTTGAGCTAGATAGCCAGGTGAATGCGATGGGGGTTCTAGATTCTTAAAGGAGGCATGCCGAAGTTGCTTTTCCTCCCATTCCACTGAGTAAGGATGGCGATATATTGCGTCCACAATTTCTGCCGGCCGTGTACCGACGCTCGTGCCACCTTTTAGCCAAGTTGAAACAGTTTGCTGAGTAGACTTCGAGTATCCAGCTACAGCATCAGGATCGAACAAGTGCTCAAAGAAGTCGCCTAGCGTAAAGTTGTTCTTGTGGCCGAAATGATCCATGACCGCATCAAACTTGTCTTTGGGCGAGCGACGCGGAGCACGCGCTTTCTTTGACCCAGTTCCAGCAGCCTCCTCGGACTCCATGTCAAAAAGGCAGATAAATAACAAGGATATTATAGTACAAAATAAGCTAGGTAGGGACAGGTTTAGGGAGCGGCAGAGGGAGAGATTCGTCCAATACCCCTATTCACGCAGCCCCTCCGAGCTGGTCACATGACGTTTTCTCACCCTGCACTGAGCGCCTGTGACCTCATCTTCCCAAAATGGATGGGGCCGGGGTTACTCCGTGTCGGAATTGACCTCCGATAACTCCTAAGCGAGGCCAATGGGAACCGGTAAGAAGGCGAGACTAGACTACTAGATACCTGTAAAGCTCCTCTGCCTCCCGAATTTGCCGAGATGCAGATGCGAAGACGCAGTACTCCAGCTTGAGTTGTTGCAGAGGGCGTACGCTGACCAGCAAGCGCAAAGTGGCCTCGTCGTCAATTTCTGCCCGTGTGAGCCAGATAGTATGAGGAGCGGGGAATGTCGAGGGAGTGGCTTCTTCGCTAGGCTCATTGAGTCCTCGTAAAGCCAACGCTGCGGAATTGTCTAGATAGATATCTTCGAGGGAGAGTATTTGGAGCTTGGGTAATGACTGGAGAAGCATGTGCAAGTCGCGTGGTTGAATCTCCTCTACACCTAGCCGTAGCGCCGTGATAGTTGAGCAGCTAGAGAGTTGGCAAATGCAATCAAGCATGTCTCCGATCGGCTGCCAAGGTGACGTCTCATGGATTGTGAGGCGGAGAGAATTGGACGTGGATGAGATAATGGGAAGAATTAGTGTGGTAGCTATCTCTTCAAACTCGAGAACTTCGAGATATTGGAGATGCACAGGAGCCACATCGACGCCATCCTTGACTTCGAAATCCACACAGTCCAGTTTCAACCGGCGTAGATTAGGACAGGCATGAAGTACGTTTGCAAACTGTGTGGTCGTCAGGGGGCGCGCAAATGAAACGAGCTCCAAGCCAATTAGTTTAGGAAGTGCGGGGAAGTGGCCATCACTCGGTGGGCCGCCAGCCAGCCGAAGCAAGCGCAACTCCTGGCATTGGGATAGCCAGTCTCGAAACGCCGGGGAGTGATTCATCTTGCCATGAAGCTGGATGTTGAGTTCTGTTAGGGTACTAGAAACAC
>JANWGL010008628.1:0-13690 GCA_025200755.1 Ceratobasidium sp. C01 | reverse complement strand
CCCCGAAAGCTAACATCTGGGCTCCGTTGACTCGTTCTGAAACGAAGAAGGTGCAAGATTGGCTGTACAAGCAGAAAGAACTCAACCTTACTCGGATGGAGAACGCGACTATGAAGTACGTTTCTTGTTGGTACTTGACAAACATGTTTAGGGTCTGGTGTTTATTCACGAAACAGCGACAACACACTTTGGTTGATTGAATCTATTATCCCCAACAAAACTGACTCTTTGAGATACATGGATGGGAACGGCAAGACGCCGGCTAGATATGCTCGAGTAAGTAGTCTAGTTCGCGAATAAGACTTATTCAGCCAATAATTATAGGCCATCCTGTATTCTGGTGGGCTGCCCATACCTCTCATCCAAGAGTACATGGTTGGCCCGCTTCCAATATCGTCCAATACTTCATATGCTCCGTTTTCCTACGTATATCAAAATTCAACAGGGGGAGTGGGCGGATCCGGGGTTTTTCCTTTCAATGCCCGCTTCGCTGATAATATCGAGAGTAAGCATGTTTCAACTCTATTTTGCCGCGTTTGACACTTTCATCCTGTAGCTGCTGCGCTTAATAGTAAGCTCGCACCCCTTTTCGTAAGCCTTGAACTAAATAATCTGAAACCTAGAATTTGTTATATCTTTGATGGCTCCACTCGCAAACATCACCGAGGACCTAATTGGAGGCTCGTATACTGGGTCAAAAGCTGATAAACTAAGTCACTCGAGGAAGGTATGCTGTCTATTTTCTACCCACGCAAACCAAAACGACCATCGAAGTGTAGGGACCAAATTCGTTTGATGGTAACTGGCGGAGGTCGGTGCGGTAACATAACCCAACCCGTATTGATTGTCTTAACTTTTAGTTCAGATATTGGATCTTCTTCGTGGGGGCAGGAAATGGCGCTCGATACTTAGCTACTACCGGACTCTTTATGTACATCGATACCAGCGGCACCGATCCCTCTGGCTGGACTCTTCGGTTAGCCCCGCATTTTGCTCCATACAATATCTTATATCTCACAAACATTCCCCGGCGCACTCCTCAGACGAATCGTATACAATAACCAGATATATAATTCTGTCGATGAATTCTCTACGGCTTATAACTCTGGAGTACTACAGCGCGGTGTGAAGCCTGATCTAGGTAACCAAGATTGGTCGACCCGTAAGCGAACAGGTCCAGCCCGACCTTTGGATAGTCGAGCTGCCCCTCGCAATGTCTTATTTGAAGGCAGTCGTATCAAGGCGGACAAGAAAACGCAATACGTTGAGTGGATGGGCTGGAGCTTTTATCTGGGTTTCAACCGGTTGGTCTCGGCCATGACCATGTGATCTCCAGAGACTAAACGAATGGATCAGGGACACGGGGCTAACAATATGGAATATCAATTTCAAGGGGGAGAGGATCATTTACGAGGCTCGTTCATGTTATTACAGCCTGCCATGTAGCTCTAAGCACGCTTCCTTATAGTTATCTCTACAAGAAGCCCTAGCTCAGTGAGTTCGTTTCTTCTGCTCAACACTGGCTTGTTTATTCTCGCTAATAAATCACGATCGGCTTGCAATCATTCAGTTACGGAGGAAATGATCCCGTATGTTTCGAGCACCCCGCTCCAGCACTCCACCATTGATGTTTCTCCTAGGTGCAAGCATCCTCTGCATACCTTGATCGCCACTACGGCATAGGTGAAGGAACGGGCCAGCTCCTTTCTGGGTATGACTGCCCTTACGGGGCGTTGACTCTGAACGCCACGTACCATTCCGAGGACCAGTACTACACCTCGCCGGGCGCGATCTGTATATTTGAAGTGCATACGTCCTGGATCACGTACTTATGCATGAGCTAATGCCTGTTATATTTCTTAGGCGGATTTGGGGTTCCCAACGAGTCGACACCGTGATACAGTGTATGTGATAACTCATCACGCTGGGACATCAATCATAATACCTTTTCACGTTATCTGCAGGAACAACTGGCATGGAAGCACAAGGGGCACCGCACTCACAGTACGGACGATGCCAACCTTATACAACTACGACTACGCGTTCGACTATCTATTCTATCTCGAGGGGAGTGTTGAAGTCCGGGTAGCTGCGAGTGGGTACCTCCAGGTGCGTAATTTCTTAGGTTAGCAACGAGCTGAGTTCAAATATAGCAAATCGATAGGCAACTTACTGGGATCCTTCGCACGACGACTATGGTACTCGAATTCAAAAAACCACCATGGGCTCCGTGCACTCACACGTAATTAACTACAAAGTCGACATTGACGGTATGCGGTCATCAGTTCTGAAACGAGATGCCTGGGTTTTTACGTCGTGTTTGTAGTTGCTGGGGTGGCTAATTCTTTACAGACCAACGAGGTCGTCGTCGAAGAAGGTAAGAAGCTCCCAACATTTACTCTTTGCTTTACCGTGCTTACGCCCACCCTGAACGGCTGTTCGGCCCCAAAATCGGTGCTCCTCGCGTCTGTCGACCGCTGTCGGACCTGTCACTTGCGTCGAAAGTCATGAAACCTTGGTTTGACGCTGAGGAAGGGCCCACCCGCCAACTTCGGATAAACAGAACGTGGGTGCAGACCGAGGTTCAAGTAAACATGGGCGAGAACGGACAGACTACCTACGTGATCGCTAACAAAAACGCAACGAACAAATGGGGATATGCTAGGGCTTATCGCTTTCAACCCGGGTTCCACGCAGTGCACAACGTGAGCCTTTCTACCTCCACGTCGATGACCATCAAACGTGCTCTACTAAGCTAGCTTGGTTTGACCTTCGCATGTAGCCGGTGCAGGGGTCTCGCAGATTGCTGAATAGCGGCAGGTGGGGCGAGTGGGATCTCATGATCGCAAGAGCAAAAGATACCGAGCCTTCGAGCTCAAGCACGTGGAACCACCACCTACCTGTGACCCCTCCCGTTGATTTCAGCAAGGTAGAGATGTTTTGATTCTGTGCACACATGTTTTACTGTACTGAACTGCTCATCACGGTTTAGTTTTTTGATCCACCGGAGAGTATCGATCAAGAGGACTTAGTTATTTACGCCAATCTTGGGATGGTAAGCATAACCCATACCACTGTTTAAACATAGCCTTGAGACCAGCGCTACACGGCTAGCATCACATCCCGAGGGCCGAGGACACGCCCAACACCCTTTTTACAGATACTCGCTCATCGTTCATCCTGAGCCCATTCAACTACTTCGACGAGGTGCGTTTCAGTCTGGATCCAACAATCGGTTCTCACATGCTCGTATAGGAACCTTCTCGAGACATCCGCAACGCGATATTACTTCAAACAGATGCAAGGGAGAGTACACAGTCAACGAATCGGGAGACAAGGGGTCGACATGTGCTCCTCGTGCATTGCAGTATAGCAGTGTTACTTACACGGGGCAGAACGCATTTGAGCTGTGACATGCACATTTGGGGTGCTGCTCGCACAACGATGACCAGTCTATTCCCTACTACTCACCAAATTAAGCACGGACTAGTGGCCTCGTTTCCTATCTTGACACGTGAAATTTGAATCAAATCCGATGTGTTGTTCGTTTTCTGGTCCAGGAGTGGGCTCACGACGCACAAAGAAATGCCCGAACGAGACGGTTTACCAAAGAGCTCTCACAAGTGTGCCTGTAGTAGCCGACCATTACAACCCTTCACCCTATGCACCCGACATATTTTCTATATAAGTCTGACCACTCAATGGAGAATTCCCGCAGAAAAGGGAAGCTGAATCCAGCATCTTGTAGCCAGAGCCAACGTGAAAGATACTTGCTGCCTATTCTAGTCACGTGACCATCCATTCTTCCCCATTTCAATGCATTGCTTCGTTTATCGCTCGATCTTATCTTATGCCTTTCTTCCATCGCGTGCTAAAGTGAAGTTCTTGTCGCGATGGCCTCAAATCTCAAACTTTCCCATCCACTCCCTGTACGCCTACCCAGTCCATTTGATGGATATAGCCAGCGGCTCATTATATTCTAGGTTCAAGTGGCTCCATTGACCACTTTGGATACGTAGGTCACGCGTCACGCCACACTTGGATGCGTATTTCATTAGTCCAGATACAGTTGGCTCGACGGCCACGCCGAAGCACCCTAATACGAGCATTCGGCCCACTGATGGTGGTCCCGATCCACGATGGCGCATTATATGGTACAAATACCCAACGTAGATTTCTTCCCGAGTACCATGCAGCCACCCGATAATCTGGGGTTCTGAGCTAGCGCACGAGCTACACATGTTTCTTGGTTGCCGTGACTCAACACAGGAAGGCGCATTGGGCCATCACCTCGTGGGAATACGTGCTAATCCATGCTACTGCAATACAATAATCCATATTCTCAACCTTGGGGGAGCCATATGCCACGACCTACATGACTATTACAATCGCTAAAAATGTCACTAGGTACCCATATCTTCTATAATTTTACGATTAAAAAGATCTAATTTAACTAGAGAATCAAGCAAACTAGTATTAGATGGGTGAGATAAACTAAATGGATAGGCCTAAAGCGCGGCGTCAAACGAGGCATCAAACGTTGATGATTGCATATTGGGGTTAGTTAAGCTTGGAATGATTGCGGTTGTTCATGTATCTGATCGCCCCCAAGCTATCCTCGGCAAAGAAAGATGCCCAGGATACTGACTGGAGGCTAGGCATATCACCAAATAAGATCTCATTGGCAGCGATCTCGGCAGCTTGAGTTTGAGGCTTGAATTCATTCGCACATGTCTCGCACGAGGAGCGCCAGGGCGAGCTAGCTGATCCTTCAGGCTGGCAGTGTTGTAGATGCTTCGATATCGCCTCGTGGGGTGTGAGGTAGAGGCCCATGTGTAGCGTCTTGAGGTTGGATAGTTGTTTCAGCTCATGAGCCAGTGAACTCTAGTCTCAAACGGTTAGGTTTACTGGGGAAATCGAAAATAATTGTACACACCGCATATTCCTCGATACCTTCGCTAGCAAAATAGGAATCATGATCGTCCGGAAATCTATCCCAAAACTTGCATCCGACACTCTGGCCACTCCCGGAAGGCCTGAAGCGGGGGCTGAACATGGTACATCTGGATATTGACAGCTCCGTCAAGTTGGGACAGTACGCTACCAACGTCTGGATCACGGCTATGTCTGGGCCATGCGCATTTGTGATCCAAAGGCGGCGCAGCGACGGAGGTAAACAAGGCGCAATGCGGTGGTAGCGTCCGATAGGCATAGAGCTTCCATTATCTGAGGAAGAGGGTGCGGCGACTATGAAATCGTTGTGGGCGTCCAAAAATGCAGTATGCAAGTTAGGAAACTTCATAAAGGCGTCGTTCGGTAGGTTCTCTCCCAGAGCGTCTGCAACTATCCGAACTTCCCTGTTGAACGAGACGTAGTATTAGCTATAAGTCAATCAAACGATGCTGACGTGCGTTTACCTAACGTAAGTTGATATCCCGAAGAGATCAACCATTTCCCAATCTCTCGGGGTGCGCATATATAGTATGCAGTACCAAGCCTTCTGCACGGCTGTATGATACGCACGACACGAGCCATTAATGCCAGCCAGGACAGCAAAACTGGGTTTCGCCGGCACGACCGGATATGCGGAGTGTGAGTCTAGGGGGTGGGTGGCAGTGGTTGTGCTAGCCGCTAGCTCGATGATATAGAATATCAATTCTGGTGGTATACTATGTGCAACAGGGGGGGTAGGGTTGTTCCCTTCAACGTGGTTGATAGGGCCGACAGCTTTGGTTTGGCAAACTAGACAGCTCTGAAAGTAGGATGATAGTGGAGCCAGCATAGTGCAAATTATTTGAAGCAGGTTATTCCAGACCGGTTGGGACATATGGGGAGGCAATAGTGGTTTAGGGTGGTGCACCCACAGAGCCGATACTGTGATCAGTTTATACTTACCAGTAGCCTCCCTGAAACATGGGGAGTATGAGCAGGCTTGTATCAAGAACATCGTTGCTCTTCAAACCGGAACCAGACTCGTTGCGGGCCTTGAAAAATGACTATCGTATCTGAAGCGTGTAGAGAGACGCGCCAATTCTCCTGTTCCACCCTGTGTTTAACTGTACTCGCCTTTGCCTTCCAGCGCATTGCATAAGCTAATACACCACAAGGTTAGCAGCTGAATGACTCCCTGCCAGCTCGGACATCTCAAAATGAATCGTTGCTTTGCTTGCATGCAACAGAGGTTCTCCAAGTGATAAAACAGTCTTTTAGAAAGGGCAGACGCTTAAATGGAGGAGAACCTGACAATGAAATAGATAAACGGACAAACGGATAAATAGACAGATAAATTGTCCCCAAAATTGACCTTACGACCGAGGATAAAAGGGCTATGCTATTTGTATTGCATAGCGCCTAACGCTGACGTCTTGCTCATTTCACTCTCTTAGCATCTTTTTCACCTTTTTCCCGCCGGTCCCCTTAATCCTTCCAAGATACCCCACAAGGGAAATAGTACGATATCGTCTGCGATTTAGACTTTCACGTTCTCTCGTTCGCAATGGCGCTGTTCTAGGCTTGCTTCCATCTGTGATGGTGTGTTGTTTACTTATGTTTTACCATGTGCATGATTACTCGAGGAGTTAAAAGGCTTTGTCGCTTAACGTTATAATTCTAAGATATAACTTACTTTAGCACCTACTCACCGAAACCCACGTCTAAATTGTGCAGCTTCCAGAGTATGAGCTGCTCTTCCATCATGACATTGTGCCACAAGCCTCCCAATATACCCCTGCATTATCCTACGCATATTGCCTGCCCGCCATGGCCAACTCCGTCAAAATCTACATACGCTCATCCGAGGGGAAAGGTTTAGGCCCAAAGGCTGGACGAAGAAATGCTACATTTGACAACGCATACACCCATATCTTGGCATTCGCTTATGACCTTTCACTGATCCGAGCTTGTCAAACGCACAACAAACTAAACCGAAGGAGTGCTTAGAGCGTGTAAGATATATTCACCGGCCTCAAGACTCAGGGATAATCCAATACACCCTAGCCCGAGGCTTCCCACTTAGTTTAGAATCAATGAGAGCAAACTACGAGCCAACTAGCGTGCAGTGTCAGGGGATGCTCATTACGAGCATTGAACCGAACTAGTTCAACCTCCGTGGGGTTCACGTTTGACTCTCAGCTCTTGGATCAGAGCAGCGTGCCTTAGGCTATCAGAACAACGGAAAAATGGGCACCAATTTTGCCGTGAAGTGCAGGACCCTCGGCATGCGTGTGCTCGACGTAGTTCGCGCTGGAATAAAGGTACCTCAATGGGTGAACTTGGTAAAGTTTCAAATATCCTTAAATGTGTATCTGGCAGAATGCATTGTGGCTGAATCTGAGGACTCATACACAAGTCCTTCGTGAGTACGAGCGTGCAAACGCCAAGCTCCATGCATATCAAGGTATAGGGGCAAACATCCTACTTTTTTTCCTAGTGTTGAGGGATCTCAACCGCCGACTAATCTCTCCCGAGTACTTCAGTGCACCTCACGAGTCGCTTACTCGTGGTAAATAATCTATACTTTTGCAATCCATCTACCTAATTCAGTTTCAGTCGTTGCCTATTAAGTCTTCGGGTAATCTACCATCATCGTCGCACATGGCAGCGGGTAAAATAGCCACACCTCTTTGGTACACCTCATGACAAGTATACTCGAACTGACGAGCAGAATATTGCAAGTAGAGTGAGGTGAGAAGCGCACACCGCGCGCCTTTCCTCTAGCACTATGCATCTCGAATCACATGGATAAGCGCGGCCTGGATTGGCGCTTAAAACCAGCAACAGCCTTTGCACCGTCTGAACGTGACTCATCTGCATCCGCGACTGGCGTGCAGGAGCAGCATAAATCATACCATTGTGCCTGCAATAGATCATAAATACAACCAATAGATCATATATACTAAATCATAACACCAGGGTCTATAGATCATATGGTGTGTGATCATGATTTCACAATGGCCGCGCCGCCGGGTCTGTCCGAGTTTATATACGAGGTTGCCCCTATCCGATTCTCTGTGAAAAATGACGCCCAAGAGATCTCCCGCAGGCTCGAAATTTTCTTGAAGATAATCTCATTTGCTGTTGTTTCAGCGGCTGTCGTTTGCTCTTCGTACGCCAAACGACACTCTGTGCAGTGTGCGTTCCAAGGATCCAATCCATCTAGTGCGTGCCCATGTCGATGGGACTCAATCGCTCCGTGCGGAGTAAGATAAATCCCCATGTGCAGTTTTTTAAGCTTGCATAGCGACTCTAACTCCTGAGAGAGCGATTTCTGCACAAGCAACCACCATCAATCAATGGGAAGAAAAGGATAGACTGGGCTTAGGCTCACCGCGTAACTTTCTATACCTTCGGCAGCAAAATACGTGTCGTGGCTATCAGGAAATAAAGACCAGAACTTGCACGTGTTTCCGAGATCGTCATGTTTTTGATTCCTCAAGCGGGGGCTAAATAGGGTGCATCTTGAAATAGACAGCTCTTCTAATTGTGGACAATGTGTCCGAACCGTGTGGATTATGGCGGCGTCCGGACCGTGCGCGTTGACAACCCACAAACGACGCAGTGAGGGCGGGAGAGATGCTGCAACTCGATGATAGTAGCCTTGTTGAGACTGAGCGCTGCCGTTTCGAGCTGCCCCCGCTCCAGGTGTTTCGTTTGGCACAAAATCGTTGTGAGCGTCGATGAAAGCGGTATGAAGGTTCTGAAAACTCAGAAAGCTATTTCGCGGTGCAAGTGCTGTTAAGGAGGCTGAAACTGCTCGGATCTCCCTACGATTGTAAATGTGTCAGTCAAAACGTTAGGGTTCTGTTGGAAACGCTCAAGACTGACCGAACATATGCGCATATACCCAGTTCAATGGCAAAGGCCCAATCATTGACCTCTCGAATATATAATGTTTGAAACCACTGCTTTCGCACGGCCTTGTGGAACCGGCGGGAAGAATGGCTTAGCCCTCGGAGCGCCTCGAAATCAGTCTTGGCCGCGGCACGGGGAAACTCGGATGTTTCGTCTAATGGCTTGAAGGGCCGAGCGTGTTTAGGAGCTGAAGCAAGCTCAACTACAAGCAGCAGGATTTCGATGGGTAGTACGTGTGCCTGATATGAAGACGTGATTTTCGGAATCAAGTAGTCCTGCATGTCAGGTGGGTGTTGAAACGGACTAATGAAAATTATGTGCGAGGCTGCTTGGTCGTGGTGAGAGAGACTAGTTTGGTGCGTACTACGGTAACTGTTCGAGTACCTATAAGGGATGTGATAGGCTGTCTTCCAAATCAACCAAACCAATACATCGACAAGAAGTCTCCGCGTACAAGTAGCATGTGGAGTTTAGGAGACAATGCGTTGATGCTGGTGATGATCACGAAGTATTGTGTATATAGGTAGAGATGCCCGCATCGTGGGTAGAAAGCGCGCGCACTGCTATTGAAGATAACATGCCTTTATCACGAAGACTGGTGGCAACTAAGTTGTGTTGCTTCAATTATTTGTGGCACAAATGGCCTTTTATCTTTGACGACGTTATCGGTGCCACGGTCATTGTGCTCAGCCGCGGTCAGGCAAATTTTTGCGGAACGCAACTCGAAGTGGCTGGAACAAATGCCGACCCCACTGATACATCAGTATGGCGTCAATTGTTATAGACGCCATGATTAGAGAAGATCATGAACGTGCTCAAAAACAATGGGCTAGGTATCAAAGTGGTATGCACGATCAGATGTAGACGCCTCGCTTACAAAAACAGGGTCTTGGTCACATGACCTGCTGCGTCTTGCATTCCACCCGTGCAGCGGTAAACGCCTTGACTTTATCATCCCAACATATTTTCATGCCATATGTCCCACTCGATAGATAACTTGCATCCGAATTCTCTCTCAACTCTAGGTCTTGAATCCCTCCCCGAGACCCGCGTGAGTACGAAGAGGCCAAGAGAACGATCTGGTGAGCCTCGTAGCCTCCTCAGCTGCTCTATGTATTGATCAATAATATAAAATACCAGCATCTCCTCGCTTTGATGATATGTCGAATGGAATTGATGGTACCGGACTTGAGTCTGAAGAGGGCTTGCTGAGCTTTTCCGATCTGATTCGTCCACTGAGCGCAACGCCATCGCCCGAACCTTCCTTGCATTTCGGAACACCTCCACGTATGTTCAGAATCAATGAGGCGGGTGCCAGCACGTCATCCGACTATGACTCAAGTATACCACAATATGTAACGAGGAGCGATAGCCACGAGGAAGATAGCGATGAAATAGTGGATGATTCGAGAGTCGCCGAGATGCGGAAGACTGTTGTAGCTTGGGGGTTGGCGCTCAAGGCAGACACCGGCACAGAGCAAGAGCAGAGTAGTAGTAGCCGGGACCGGCAGCTGGCCATGATGGTATGCTTGCTCTTCGTTTCTGCCAGGCCTTTCTTCTGACTCCGTGGTTTCGACCCGAACGATCTGATATGAGTAGGTTATGGCCTTGACTCATCCGGCTCGACCGACAGCCTCACAGGTTGCCGCCCAAGCAGATCACATTCGTGCACTCCTGGCCGAGCGAAGTGTAATCATGCAACAGCTCGAGGTGTGCGATCATCTTATGCGAGGGTTACGTGTGCCTGAACCAAGCTTATACTGTGCCTAGGACCTGAGTGAATTTCGCAATGCAGACCGTCTTGGATTTGAACGAACAGCACAAGCGCTCAACGCGCGTGTAGTTGTGAGTGATTGGCTTCTTTAATTAGTTGGAATTATCTAATTGACGCCTATGATTGTCGTGGCTTTCCGGTGTAGAAAGGCGCAAAATTAAATGGAAGTCCGCTCTCTGGGAGGGAAACGGTGTATCAAGATGAGAGAACCCGGAACGCCGAGCTTTACGCTCAGAACGAGAAGCTCAACTCGGAAAATACTCGTCTAGAACGTGAATTGAAGGATGCGAAGCGGGAAATTAGTGCGCTTAAGCAAAGTATCGAGAGCTTGCGCGTCAATTTGCTGGTGAGGTAAAGTGTCTACTATTCAATTCTATTATTGTGATTCCAACCGATTGAGACGAATAGACCACCACCACCATCGTCTACCGGCTCACAATCAACTTTTCACTCGGTGGTGAGTCCCAGTTTGGCTAAGAGTCTCACAGCGCTTAACCATGAATTGCTCTACACAATTCTACGTAATTCTACAGGCAAATCCTCCGACCCCTAATCCCCGTGGGCGCCCTCGCAAGTATCCCATTCTGTCACCCACCCACACGTCCGTCTTCCAAGCACCTACACATTCCAACCCAGGCGCTCAACTTCCTGCTTCGTCGTCTTCAATTCTCAATACCAGTTCATCAATTCCCGCAAGCACGCAACCGCCCCCGGAAAAACGATTGCGAGCAACACAGCCAGACGCCCGTGCAGAGCTCCTTCTTGCAGCGGCGCGTCGCGTTGGAAAGGAACGCGTTGTCGAGGTTCTAGAAGGTCCTGAGATCAGGCGCCGAGGTGGAACAAGTGCAAAGGACGGCCTGGAGCTAGACCCCGAACGAGATGGTAGTGCGACTCAGCCCCGGACCGCTCCGGCTCGACACGAATCGCCCCCGGTAACTCGAACCGATCACTCGAATACTCGTCGTGGACGTCTATCGGGAGCGAGCATATCGTTTCCGCCAGTCGCACATCATCATTTCAATCAGTTTCTGGTTGAGGAAAGTGGCAGACCCGATTTGGGGCGTGCTCGTGGCACGAAGATGCGGCCTACCAAGAGCGCACAGGAGATGAGCAAACATGCTGGAGTCGAACCCATGAAAAGCAGTGGCGTCTTCGACATACGTAGTCACACACAATCACATGGGCCACGCCAACCCCAGATGCAGACCCAGCAGGTGGTAGTGGCGTTCACCGGGAATCCGCAGGCGGACGCACAGGCATGTCTGGCCTCGTTCTTAGCGCAGTATCCTGGGATTCAACCGGTGCCGATGTGGGGTACTGGCAAGGGAGATGATGTGTCTGGGATGGCGGACGAGTCGGGGATCACTGCGGTGGATCAACTAGCTACAGATAATGGAACACCTGGGAATACGACAGTCGGCTCCGGAGCAGTCCACAGAACACACTCGACTCCGGAGCTTACTAGGAGCGGAAACAGGAGTAGAGGACTAGAACATCTGCTCACCGCCGCACGGACAGTGCTGAGGGCTCGAAGTCGAAGTACGACCCCTACACCACGAAGGCAGCTACACTCAGCTTCTCTGTCGTCGCCGTATCGACTAGGCCAACATAAGCACTCACCGTCCTCCCCGAAATCTCGGCAAGTCGCATCGACCCGTCGTCGACACTCGTCTCCAATCGTACAGCCAGGGGATAGTGACACGGAGCCTGAGGAGACGCCCAAAAGCCAACGGAGGGTGTACTCTGCACTCGACGTACTCGCTGATCAAGCTGCCGCAGTTCGCACATCGTCGCCCGACCCCCCGATTGATGTTTTTACTTCGTCGCCAGATTTGTTCGGGCGTACAACGGAACCTTCGGCGTCCATGCCCGGCTCTCCGACACTGCCAGCCTCTATTCAGTCTACAACTCACGCTAATTTGGCTGAGCCCTCGACTGGCCTTGATATCGTGACCTCTCGAGAACCGCTATTGTCGGGCTTGTCCCCGTCCTCACTCAATCAACCAAGGACACCTTCCGAGGGGCCGTTTGAGGACGGCCAACCGGCGATCCCTGGAGCTACGACGGGAGCCGAGGCTGAAGTTCTCGATCAAGCGGGCCAGAGTATTCATCAGCATACAGGCACGAGCACGGGGGAACTGGGCGAACATGCCCACCCCCAAGACACGGACTCCCGGCAAACAGCGTCGACCCAACCTGGTACATACACTCCCCCTAGATCAGACAAAGCCCGTGGAAAGCAACGAGCTTAGCGTAGTGGCTCTGCGGACAGAGACCGATCTAGCCGTGACGAGGCAAGACGGAAATATGAGCCGCAGTTGCATCTAATTGTCGAGTTGAATGGCCAACACGTCGTGTAATTTTTCGGGCTGAGTACCCCGCATCGTCATGTGGTGGAGGCGGGCTTCACGCATCGAGCAGGCGTGTATCTCGGGCTTTCGTCGGCTTGCTCGTTCCAACGCGATTCGGGCGCCGCCCTGGCACTGTATCTTTCAAAAGTCAGAGGCGCGCAGCGCAATGGCTCGTGTGGCGCAGTGCTGCGCGAGCGATGATTCATTTTTCACGTTCAGGAACCTTTCCATAGTAGGATAGTACCCGACAACAGACGCGCATATAACTCTCCAGATAAATTGTAGTCGCCACTTTTGCGTGTAAATTACCTTTAGGTATTGCATATATTCATGGGGGATCAAGGTGTCCATTTATGGGGGTTGAGATAATCGAGTGGCGGTGTGATGACTGGACTATTTGGTCAAGGGTTTATAGCCACTGGGTGTATTTTTGGCCCGGTGCTCGTACACTGCCTACTCCCCCACGTACTCTTGAGCTACAACAGCGCCCATGACAACGTCCTCCCGATCTCATATGTCAAATAAGTGAATGAATCGGTTGAATGGATGGTCTATATCAGTTCAATTCAGCCGCCAATCAATGTAACCCGCGCGTCGCGGGGCTGTGAGACTGAGCCACCCGTTTGCTTTGTACTGCATCGTACGTGGCCGGCTTTTGACCTGAGGTTGGGTGCCTTCGGCTCGACACTGCCGAGTCGGCTGACAGTACGGTCTA
>JANWGL010008618.1:0-14625 GCA_025200755.1 Ceratobasidium sp. C01 | reverse complement strand
GCTCGCATGCCTATTTCTACAAGACACGATCGAGCAGGCTACGGACTTCGTTCGCCGCTTAATTCCCAGTACCTCAGAGGGGAGTGTTCCCGCCTTAGCCGACTTGTCGAGCGGAGCGATTAGATCTAGTGGCATTGGTACGCCTTCAAATAGCCTCACTTAGTGCTCCTCCAGCCAAATTCACATGTGCTTTCTATTTAGGCGCCAATACACCCATCCTATCACAAGCAAATACAACCGGAGTGTCGCAGAGTTTTAGCGAGCCATTGAAATCCAGTTCACTTTCAGAACAAGAGCTGAATCTCACGGCGCAATCGTTAAACCGCGGCTTTCCCGAGTGCACCGGTGGCTCAGCGAGTAAGCGATGTCGCTCTATAGATATGTCTTATGTGTACTAATAATAATCTGTAGATAGGTCGGCGCCCATAAGGGAGACGTCTGTTCGCCCTGCTCAGCTCGAGGGCGAGGACCCTGACGATCTTACATGTATGCCAGTCAAGGTCTTGAAACGTAAGTATTTTACCTGGTTTCATGGACTCACAAAATTGACTGATTTCTGAAAGTACGAGCACTTTTTCGTTCATTGTACGGGGTTTTATCACCCAATAGGCCTGATAGTAGCCCCAGGGCCCAACCCCAGAGAGGTACAACGTTATGTGAATGAATAAATACCAATATTGATCGCATTTGTTTAGATTTTCAACCAGCATTTGTGCTCCAGCCCATGGTCCAGGAACACGAAGACCGTATCAGCATGGCAGTGAACGCACTTGTGCTCATCGTTGAACCTGGCTGGGTTGCTCACGCCCGAGCAGCAATCGAACGCCTCGAAGGGACGATCTTGGACCTTGCGGGCGCAATTGCACATTGGCTAGTGGTGCGCTATTCCCACGAGGAATGGCTCGAAATCAAAGTGGGAATAAACAAGGTGGTAAGGGAACGGCTGAAGCGTTTGGAAGATGTGATAAGGCCGTTTGATATATCGGGAGTCCAAGTCACCGGGCCGATGACGAAGGAAATGTCTCGCTTTATGAATGGAGGATATAAAGAGGTGGCAATGACGTACCTCTGAGTTTAGTGCGACGGTAGGAACTTTTCGTGTTCATTTTCAGTTGGACTGATGCACTGAAAAACAGAAGGTCGATATTCTCGATATATATGAAGTTACCCCTTGAAGGTCGTACCATATACGCGTATGGCGTATGTCGCTGCTTGTTCTGTATTTCGTTTCTTACATTGCACCGGTTGCCATTTCCCCGCTGGGTCGGATATCTTAAATAACGATGATGTACTTTGAGTTTATATCTGGAACGATTTGCTTATTGAAATATGTATGCTGAGCTTCACGTTCGCTTTACTATGCTTTACGCGGGGTCACGTTCAACGTGCTGGCACAGCGGGAGCCGTTCCGATGTAATGTTTTCATTTTCGATGCAATATTTCGACCCATCCCGGTGGTAGGACCAATGAGCCTCCTCTTTTATGG
Source organism: Ceratobasidium sp. C01 (assembly GCA_025200755.1). Taxonomy (NCBI): domain Eukaryota; kingdom Fungi; phylum Basidiomycota; class Agaricomycetes; order Cantharellales; family Ceratobasidiaceae; genus Ceratobasidium; species Ceratobasidium sp. C01. The sequence goes on along the minus strand of JANWGL010008618.1, from coordinate 13,139 downwards.
TAGGGATCAACTAGCGCTCATAAAATGAGCGATAGGCACGGAATCTGGATTGATGTCATATTTGGATTCTGTTGTACCGTGCTTGGCTGACATAACTAATTCCGAACGGGGGCTAATTAGTCTTTCCCCCCACCACGACCCACTTCTTTGCTGGTTCCCTTGGGGTTTCGATCTATGAGCTCGCTTTGAACTCGGCTTCATTATCTGCTCAGTAGTTCCTACCCACGACGGCTGCGAACGTTCCTTGGCGACCCGGGACTCAGCGGGTTACCAAGCACCCAGGCTTCGTCTTTCGCTCGTGCCAGCGCCCCTGAAGAGCTACAGACCTGTCATCTCACCAGAAGCTCGAAAAGATACTCACTAGGCTACTCTCTATGTGTCTCTTTTTGCTTCAGATTATCATGGTCTGGCTCTTATGGTGTCGCGTAAGGCGTTTCTAAAATTGTTGCAGCCTCACATCGCTGCTTTAATTATGTGCTAATACTTGCCATTTTACATCATCTGGGAGGACTTGTTCCAGTATTCCTGGAGAACAAAGCTTGCACTCCGAGCGGTGGGCTTAACTCTTCAAATCTTTGTCAACACTCGAATCGGATTCTATCTCCTGTCTAGAAACATAGCGCTCGCCGTTTATACCCTTGATCCTCAGTAACTCTGTGTCTGGTTTCCACTTCATTTTGTCAAGTGGCGGCACGATATTAGGTGTGAGGGAAAACAACACTGCACGTCTGGTGTGGTGAGTCCGCGCTCCAGTCTCCTACTCTCCGTCCAGAACATCCGCCAACTTATCTGGGTGGTATACGTTTCGACTACTTGTGTGAGTAACTATGCGATTTCACCACTCCCCAAGGACCACCGGAATGTTGACATGCCCGACGTGCCTCGGGCTGGTCACTACGGTTAGGTAATACATCCATCAAGTGACCTCGGATAAAACATGACAGTCCAAAAACAAGATATTTTATTCGATAGATATGATCCATAGAATCGTGAACGCCTCAACAGCATTTCTGTTGAGATATTCCGGTCTAGCGCCTAATCGCCGCGTATGGTATGATGGCGACTTCCGGTGTTCATCCGTAGCAAATGCCTAGCCAACTAGTCGACATATTTTGTTGACTAATTTATCACCCCTTGAATCTTCATAGCGTAAGCCCCACGGGCATGCCATGCCGACACCGAACTACTACCGACCGTGCACTCCAGGACCCGGGCCCACCTGCCCGACCAGCGCGCGCAGAGCGACCGGCGAGCTTGACCGAAGGCCGCCTCAATCATCCTACGTTTTTATATTCCAACTCGAAAAACTCATTATAAAACGAGATGAACTCCACGAGCCGATATCATCACATCTTCAATCCCCTACCTCGACTCAAAACCAATCATGTCGACAAGCGAGTTCGCTAAGGTCATCGCTGTCGCCGGAGCGGGTGGATTCGTTGGTGTTCAAATTGTTAAAGCTTTACTTGAGCTTGGAGGTTTTGAGGTTCGGATTCTTGTTCGCGCTTCGTCCGTGAGTATTATGTGCATTCGCGCCTGACCTCCCTCACTTAAAGTGTCCAACTCTTTAGGTCGATACTCCTCAATCCAACGATTTCAAAAGTCGCGGGGCGACGCTTCACACCGTATCATATGACAATGAGCAGAGTCTAGCCGATGCGTTGAAGGGAGTGGACGTATTAATTTCAGCCGTTCCTGCTGGAGGACTCGTAACAATCCAGGTTCGTCAACTAATCATCTTTATGTACACCATAGGCTCATCATATCTGGAGTCTAGACTCAATTAATCAAAGCTTCAAAAGCAGCGGGGGTTCAACTGTTTTTCCCAAGCGAATACGGAGGTGTAAGTCCTTGTTCCCAAATTTACTCTTATCGGGCTGCTCATTTCTCAATTAGTACTTTGACGATATCCCGAACCATCCGTCCCCCCTCCTTGAGGACAAGAAAGCGGCGCGCAAGGTCGCTGGTGAAGTTGGAGTGCCCGTTTCGGTGCTTCGCACAGGCGCGTTCCCTGAATACAACTTTGTCCCGTAAGTGGAATATATAACTCCGTTGATAAGACAAAAACACTAATTAATTTGGTTCTTAGCCCACTGGGATGGGAGCTAGACGAGAAAAAAGTTACACTATGGGGCGACGGAAATACAGTAAATAGTTGGACGACGATGCGGTCCGCTGCCATGTGAGTCCTCTCGGTTCCGCCTAGATGAATTCCGCCGGGTGACGAATGAATGACTAGATGGTTGGCAAACGTTTTGAAACTGCATCCAATCCGCTCTCTCCAAAACACAGACCTTAAAATCGAAGGTGCGGCTGTAAGTCATAACGATGTGGTCAAAATTTGGGAACAGAAATACAAGGCGCGTAGGCCGTACCCCTCCCCCGCATTCGCTAATCTTCTTTCCACCTTTGTTCCTCTTCCTATTGGTCAACCTATCGCATCCCCTTCTTCCTTTCTCTCCGGTTCTGCCCCGGCAAAAATACCCCGGACGACTAAACGATGAAAAAACCAACAGGTCAAGCTCAATGTGGAATACCGGCCGGCCGAGGAGCTCAGTACCCGAATTAAGCAGGATCCGAACGATTTTTTGGCGATCTTGTTAGATGAATGGGCAACGGGTCATGGGAAGTTTAAGGGACCACTCGACAATGGTCTTTATCCCGGTTGGAAGCCCGAGGAGATTGCCAGTGTGTTCTAGGGCGAAAGGGACTTCCCCGGGGAATGGGTGGCTGGTTAATGACGTGTGGTAGAGGTCGTCATTAGAAATGTTTCGGGAGATATGTCTAAATAAATGAATGAACCTATATATATGCAAATGTCAGATATAGCTGATCGTTATCGTGGCTACACTCGGACCATGTGTTGGAACATTGTGTCTTGTGAACGATGTCGTCACAGTCGTAATTGAACGTTCGTCTGACTGAGCACAACTCGGATCACCTATGGAGCACTGTCTCTCCACTACTTGTTAGGGTGAAAGCCGCTCACATTTCCGACTAGTCATGTGTGAAAAACGTATGCAAGGCCCTAATCCGGCCATAACATAATGTGTATCAATCATTTAACTCTCCTAGGTCATCTACTCCACACGATTGCCCGAAGTCTGGACAAAATCTGTTACGAGAACTTACGCCGTGGCGTAAGTGGATCTCTCGCCTGGGCTATGCTATGACGGAAATCAAGCCCAGAAATAGGCACTTTTGATCGAAGGTTCCGGCCTCGGATCGGGCCATCATTGGAGCCCATAATTGCGTCGGTGGCGAAGTCGCTCTCGGAGCCACACCATTGAGAACGTCCACGTGATCCTCATTTGATTTCCTCCGGGTCACAACCGTAAATACATTTATTATGTGCAATGGTTTTTGGCGTGTCTCACTCCGTCCACTGTACGCATACATGCGCCTGTTACTTCAAACTTCCTCCCTTGTCGTCACTTTGGGTGCAATATAACCGTATCGGGCCAGTGTGACGTACACATCTGTGGCGGAGGCGAATAATGTCAGGTTCTTGATTTAACACGTTGCTTCGCGTATCCACCGTTGTTTTTATAAAGGACAGCGACCTCGGCAGGCTCCAACTAACAACCGTCATGTCCTACCTCTCCTCCAACGATTTTGTCGATTCTCCCGCCGCCATCCAGGAGTCTGAGATGAAGCGTCCGCCCATCCTTGGCAGCAGGTCCGGAGACGAGCCCGGCACCACGGCATCATTCACATCGTCTCCTGCGTCGAGCGCGTTTGAACAAGGGATAGCTACTCCCCCTACTGTTCGCTTCCATGCCAGCACTTCTGAACCCGACTTGAACAAGGTTCAACAGCTTCGTCGCCCGAATGCACGCCGAGAATCTACATCAGATATGCCTCAGGTTATACCACCAAACCGTGACTCTCGCACGCTGGTACGTGTCAATCAGATTTTCACACACACGTACTGACTCTCCTGGTAGGTTTTGTGCTTCGATGGGTATGTGGCTTTTCTCTCAATACGGCACGTGCTTACGGTTCTGCAGAACGGGAGATCAATTTGATCAAGACGTAAGTTCAGTGCACACTGTACGTGGATATTACTAATAGAATTTTTAGAACTCCAACATCGTCCAGTTCTTTCAGCTTTTGAAAAAGGATGACCGAAAAAAGCAGATGGTTTACTATCAAGCCGGGATTGGAACCTCCAGCAAACATTTTGTTACGCCGGTTGGCATCGCCCTATCTAAGGCCGCAGATATGGCTATCGCGCACGGCCTTAAAGACCATGTCACAGGTTAGCTCAGAATTTTCACTAGCCCTTTTGATTTCACTAGGTTCTAAAATCGCCGCAATGTAGACGGATACGAGTTCTTGATGCAAAACTGTAAGTAGGATCGCCCTCGAACCTCTCCGTTGCTTACACTTTAGGAACGATAGACATAGAAGGCGATAAGGTATGTCATTCAGGTGCCCTAATACTTTTTTTTAACTCGCGATATCAGATCGCAATGTTTGGTTTCTCTCGAGGCGCGTACACTGCTCGAGCGTTGGCGGGCATGCTCCACAAGGTTTGTCACATCGTTGGGCAATTACCGAATTCTGACTGTTTGATTATCTAGGTCGGGTTGCTACCGCCGTTCAACTACCAGCAAGTTCCGTTCGCTTATCATATGTATCAACGAGACGACAAGGAAGGATGGGAGATGAGCAACGGTTTCAAACAGGCGTTCTCGATCGACGTGGAAATTAACTTCATGGGCTTGTTCGACACCGTCAATAGCGTTGGTACGTCTTAGGCAAACCTCTCTTGCGCACTTTCTTTTAAGAATTAATATCGCTTTCGTAGGCTTGATCCCTAAGGAGCTTCCTTTCGCTAAATCAAACTACGTTGTCCGGACATTTAGACACGCCGTTGCGCTCGACGAACGCCGCGCCAAGTTCAAACCTAACCTTTGGGGTCGTATCAGCGACGAAGATGCTGCACTCGCCGCGCCCAAACGGGAGGATTACCTGTCCAAAAGGAAGCGGGAGAAAATACGTCGACATGCCGAAGAACAAAAACAGGCTACGCTGTACGGGTACAGCGCAGGGATGGTTGAGAGTGTGGGTGGCATGGTCGGAAGTGTGACAGGAGCGGTGGGGAGCGTGGGCGGATACATGGCAAGCTCTGTGGGCTCGATGGTAGGCTATGGGACGTCAGGTCCTAGACCTGACGAGAAACGCAACCGGATACCTGAGGGCTCCGGTATCGTCCCTACTTCAGGCCGAACCCAGAATGCGTCGGACGAGAAGGGTCTCAGAAACCGAAACGGCAAGCCGAAGCGAAGCTCCAGTGGCACCGACGACCAGGACGTTGCGCACGCAATTGGTGGTAAACATGTTGAACGTGGCGAGACCGATGTTGAAGGTATGTATACAGTCGCCCTCAGGGATTCTGCTAACCAGTTTGTTCAGAGGTCTGGTTTTCCGGAGCACATACAGATGTCGGAGGAGGCTCTGTTAAAAATGGTGAACGTTACTCCCTGGCGCGAATCTCGTTACGTTGGATGGTCCGCCAATGCTTCAAGTGCGAAACTGGTAAGTATACGATCTCTAAAACCTTAATCCATACTGACCCGATATGACAGATATTATGTTCCACACCAACCTACTCGAGGACATTGGTCTCTCGCCTGAAACATTGTGGCCGAAGGTTCTACCTCGCCCCCCGCCAATTACATCCCTCGACGACATCCCCACTGCTCTCTCCGCGCCTCCGCCTCTCTTAACTCATAGCTCGGAACCCCACCTCCCACCCTATAGCGCAATGCCAACCAGCACCAACGACCCAACATTCAACGCCCAACACCCGGGATTCTCGGACGCTGGTGCTCTAGATGACCCGCGTGCGCCGGAGGCAAGGAAGTACCAACCATACGGAGAACTCACGGATCGCGACCGAACGCAGCTATCTCACAAGATAAACCCTTACGAGCCTTACATCCCATTCGGGAGGTTCGGACACGAGCTCGCCGAGTTTGGTGAGGACGCTCGAGAGCCCCGGGAACCTTTTATTAGCGAGGAAGTTGAGGATCTGAAGGACGCACTTGCGCCGGTCTATGATCAGCTCTCGTTGAACTGGTGGTGGTGGATCTTGGAATTTATCCCAGCCAAGCAGGTGTGTGCAACGTCACCGTGTCCGAACCTCTAACTGATTGTCACAACATGGACAGGTGTGGAAGAAAAAAGATAGGTCTTGGCGTCGTTTCTTCTCGTGAGTTCCGATTTCTTCGTTCTCCCAAAAGATTGTCTGACTCGGGGGTAAAGTGTCAACTTGGGCGGTCCCCGCGTTATCAAGAACCAGAAGCGGGAGGGCGTGAAGGTGCACCGCACAGTGCAGATCAGGATGCACGCAAAGAGGGATATAAAGGGCGATCCTTTCTACTACATGCCTCGCACCCTCCTGAAGCTGAAGTGGGTCAAATGGTTGAGCGGAACGGAGTAGACGTTCGATTATGTGAGAGTCCCGTGACAGTTTAGTGTCTGTTTCTGTTTATGCGGATCTCTTCGCGCGACTTGATATGATGTAACGAAACAATAAAATGTAGCATATAATTCACCCAGATATTCCCTTTGCGTGATTAGTACCACTGCGTGAAGCTCGTGAAAGACCGCATAAACCACGCGGCATCCCGATTGTAAAATTTTCGATGCCGCCTTCCAGCCGCCTTCCAATATTTATCTTATAGGCAACACCAAGTGATTTTGTTCTTTTACAATATTACCAGTTTTACCGCTGCTTTAACCAAACGTAAATAAGTTTGTGTAGGCACCGAGCGGTGATAATATACCCCTCGTTCCTTGCTGCATACTGAATACCACGCGGATTCGATTTTTATTCTATTTTTAGATTGCATTTATAGAGCCCTACACGAATACAATGCCCGAACCTCACGTAGGTTCGAGGACTGCTAGTGAATTCGCCTCAATATTTAAATCATCGCGAACGCTGTTGTGCCTTGAAGCGAAAGAGAGGACAGAAAGAATGATCAGGGAAATGCGAGGAACCAACAGGATATAATTGAGTAAATTGAAATCCGAAAAGTATTCACAGCGGGCATGGTAGACAGCTACCCAGGCTCGCATATTGTGGGAATCCTATATAAGGTTTAGCACCTCCATTGCATATTGTGTGTTATCACCCCAGGTCCGTGCGCCCCTTTGCGGTTTGCCCGAGCCTTATAATCCCCTGTTTGAATCCACGCAATGTGACCCGATGTCCCAATTTCAGTCCATTGCTATACCCTTTCACTTCGAGCTGATCAACTCGATCTGAAGTGGAAACTGAAGTCGGTTTGTTCGTAATATCTTGAACGAGTTTGACTTTTCACGGGAAATCGCCGGGTATATGCGCATATTTATGTATACAATCTCTGCGCGATGGCATCTCAGCTTCGCGGCTGATCCAGGCTGGATGTCCCCGGTTGATGAGCCATATCAATTACTCTCGTGATTAAACTGCTTGAGTCTGATGTCGAAAATCAACAATCGCTCTGTGTATAACCTTGAAATAGCACATCGATCGCGATAGAGGTTTGAAAGCCAGAATGCGCCTTGCTCTCGCTCTCAATTTGGTAATTTTTGCATCCATGACGACAATATAGTGCTGAAGTCTCCCAGTGATAAGGGGTTCTAATACTGGACTGCCTTGCGCAACGCGCTTCTTTAACTCGTCTATGCCCTCAGAATTCGAACGCTCGTGGCTACCTGACTTCAAGGTCTGCAAACTGGACGATTACGACCGGCTTTTAGCCCCAAATCGGTTCCATTATAGAGTCTTTGACAGTGTTTACCGAGACACAGTGAATGTCAACGAACGTGGGTTTGTCGCTCGTCGATATGCTCATCAAAGCCAAAGGCTACTCGAGAACTTAGAGGAGGGCCCACCCGATGATATATCTCAAGTGCACAATCATTTAGAGTGGGATATGGGATGGCCTTCGCTGTGGATCTCCACCACGAGCGAATAGGCATGGACTGTGTGGGAACTCTATAAGCCTGCTCACCATCGCTATACGAGCGTAGGGCCGAGGCTGTTATCGATAGCCACGCACTCTCAAAGCAGGGAGGACCAAGCAGCAGAAAAGAAATCACCGTCTTTTTTCTACGCCCTTCAACTGCTGGAGAAAGCTGAAGGGAGCCAGGACCAACCTGAAAAGTATCGCCATTTTGCGAATGCCACTGCCGAGGTCCTATTCCACACTTGGATACCCTCGCGGGCGATTTTGCCTATACTAAAGCTCGGCGATATCATGCCCAAACTTCCACAATATGTGCCGCGCAATGTTCCAGAAACTACCATATTGAACGCGATGCGTGGCATTCGCCGCTTTCGAGCAGACAGTCATTCTTATTTTGTAGAAACATTGTCTGTACAGAACAAATGGGCCGAAAACGATGGGCGAGCCCGCGGAGAACTTGCGTGTCTGTTTCTCCTCGAAACGATCGGACGAGTTTCAGATTTCATCCGTCGTCTGGTCTGCTGGTAGGTCTTGTTTCATTTTTTGACTGGATTTATTGTTATCTAAACACGCATCAGCTGCGGATGCATCTGTTGAATCGCAACTCGATGAAGCGGATGAAATTGCCCATGTAATCCGCTTGATGAATAACTTGTCCCTCTCGGAACAGAAAGCAGCTCACGATGAGCCCCCTCTAATCAACACAAAGCCGGAAAAACAACAAAGCCTTGCCGGTAGGTGATGTTGCCCTACTCGAGGTTGATAATTTCCTCGATAGAAACCCCATCACCAAACGAAGCGACAGGTGACAATTCTACCCACTTTGCCGACTTGACATCTATGCGGTTCATGGACTCGAAGACAGCAGAACATGAGTCACGTGGTGTACCCCGAAATCGCTAGCTCACCATCGCCAAAAGTACAAAACCTGGTGGATTCAATACGAGAAATTCCATCGCCCACCGAAGGGACTAACGCTTTCGGATGCTGTGATTTAAATCGTGCGCGATTAGATTCACACACTTGCGAACCGTGATATCGACCACGTGGCCGCCTAAACCCAGGTCCCACACTTTATCCTTCGAAACAGGACCGCGAGACTCGTGTTCAAATCGCGTTGAACGCCCTAGCCCGCACCGTCGAGACAAGCTGGATACCACACGCCCGGGCAGCTATTGAGTACCTTAGAGAGACTATGTTGCATCTAGCGAGCAAGATCGCGCACTGGCTGGTGGGGAGTTTCCACGCCCATGAGTGGACCGAAATCAAAGCGAAGATAGAGAATGTGACGAGCGAGAGGTTGCATGAGATAGAAGAGCTGGTAAAGCCATACGAGATACCGGGCACTTCGGCGAGTGGGCCTATGACGAAGGAAATGGTTATTTTTGCAAAGGGAGAGCATCCGAGGGTGAAGATGCAGTATTGCACCACGAGCCGCCAGAGCGGAAATTTCAGGTCCTGACCGAACTTCAACGGACAACTTCGAGTGTGCCGTTCGCGTGTATTTTATAAGCCTTTTGGAAATATGAAAATCGTGTATGATGAGCCCAACTTGGCGCTCGCCCCTCGTTAATGATTCGAGCTTGACTGTTATTAGCTACCCTGCTTCGCGGTCTCATCATGCCCCGGCATTTTCCCATATCTCAATTGTATACCCCTGGCCCCGGCGACCTAAATTTACGTCACCATATTCCTGCGAGTGCCTAATACTGCTATGTCACTTTACCTTTGATTCACTCTCGACTCTAGAAAAATCAAACCTTGCTCTCGTGTGGAGTTAGACTCCGTTTATCACACACGATACCACCTGCGTGAATGCGATGACTATATGCGCGCGTTGGCCCACGAAAACGTCCGCCTTCAGGGTCTCGTATATCCCAAGATGTGATAACAGTCATATTTCCAAACGTACACGTTGCAGCCCTTCCCCGCAAAACGACAATCTCCCCCACACGTTCCACGCGCAAGCGTCTCGACACACCTCCGGCATGACCTCATACCTGCTTCCACACCACACCTTACCCCGGACACGCAGACAAACATTCCCAATCGTCCCTTGAAACTCTAGACCTCGCTATGCACCACCCGGACTCCACTTCCATATACGGCACCGATCCTAGACTTCTGCACCACCCTGTTCTTTTTTACCCCGCATTTAGACCGCAATGCCAGTCTCTTCCTCGACTTTTTCTGCATTATCCGGGCCGGCCCAGATCTGCCACCCTGGAGCGTTCCACGTATCTTTTCCGCCATAGATGGCGAGTCCGAGTCCAGGGAGGAGAAGGGCAGTGAGCGCGAGCCAACTGAGCCAAGCGAATCCCCTATTGGTCGGTTGACGTTAATTTTAGGTGGTGTATAGGCGTTCGGATATTTGGTAGTGGAGCGAGTGGAGATCAGAAAAGAAGCAGAGGGCCGACCGCGCCGAGCCGATCGAACAAAATGGAACGGGCCGACACGCCCACCCGGAAATCGCAGTGGGATCCAAAATGGGGATCGCGAGCGTTGCGTAGTGCGAGAGTGGAAGGACCAATCGGAGGATAGCAGTTGAGATGGATCGGGATCGAGGGCGCAAAGGACGGGATGAATGAATGGTGGGAGACATCGGAGGAGGTGTCGGCGCAGTCGATGTTGTGATGCGGAGGTTTGATCGCGGTTGGCGGGTTTCGCGCAGAAGAAGTGGTACGAGGCGGGAAAAATAATGTGTGTTGAGTTGTGTATTGTATCGGTTTATTGGGAGAAGAGCTTACATGAGTGCCTGGAGGAGCCTGCAGGCTGCAAACGAGACACAGAACGAGAGATCGGGCCATACGGTCTGATTATGTCATATCGTCAGTTCACCTCAGCGATCTAGCTATAGCGTGCTTGCAGAGAAGCCAAGCCTCATCGGGAGATAGGGGGAACGGTGTAAAAAAATAGGGGGGAATTAAAAGTGACGTACGACTGCAGCGGCGGCACCTCCTACCCAAAGGAGCCAGAGCACGAACAATGCGCCGAGCTCGATTGTCGTAGTGGGTTCGGAACGACGGGTGCGGGTGGCGTGTATCCTTGAACGGACAATAAGTTAGTTTAGAGATAGAGTGTGTAAAGACAGGGTTCGTTTCGCATAAGGGTCATGTGGTCGGTCATGGGACGCCACGCATGTGTGGGCTGGACTACTTTGTATGGAGTGATTGGATCGGGAGGCGGTTTGGAGCGAACGATCGAAATAGAGGACAATGTGCTTACATGAAAGGGGCGAAGAATAAAGCAAGTAGAGCTGAGACCAGCAGCTCCACGACGGACGGGTCTAGCACGACAAAGGTGAGGATTAAGCGAGGCGGGCACACGGATAACATACCATAAAACGGACGGCCATTGTTCAAAGACCGCTCTGAACGAGTGTGCGAGGTGTAAGAGACGCGGGCGATGGTGAGGGAAAAGAGAATGACGGAACAAAAGAGCAAAAAGGCGTATAGCCCGAGACGGATTTGCGCGAGAGGCAGCATTGTCGGCCGAAGGAAAGAACGTGGATCGAGGCTAGCCGGCTAGCGTGCAGTGTGAGATCGGAGCGAGCGAGAAAGACAGGGGCCGCTGGAGTCGGACGTGGCGAGGACGAGGCATGTTGATGAGCGTCGTCGGCGTGGCAACGGTCGTATAGCGAGACCAAGGCATAGCGACAAAAGTATCGCTGGGACAACTTGAGAGATACGAGCAGAGGTGAGAGACAAGGGGTTCACGTGCGGAGCGATCAGGCACTTGATTGGAAGTGCGGAATAATTTGGGGCGGATCAGGCCGCGGAAGTAATTGATGCGAGATAAGCGTCGAGGACGATGGCGATGAGCGCGATATGGTTTGCATGCGGCGGATTGAGTGGAAGCCGGTGCTACGTGTCATGATGTGCAGAGGAAGGTGCTTCGAGGGTGGGGACGGCGGAGGCGAGGCCGGGGGATCCGATGAGGTCTGCATCAAGCATGGAGATGGCGCAGGATAGGAATGCGATGATAGCGGGGTAATTGGCACCGTGCTTCGGCTGCGAGGCGGTCTGGGCAATGACGTGTGTGAATGACGTCGGCCCTGCCCATCGAGGGGTCCTGGTCGCTGCGATGGGCGTCGGGGACGAGGTGCTGCCGTCGTGGGCAACAGCGGCGGCACCGGCGCGTCGATGGCGACGATCGCAGGCATCGGACGCGATCGGGCCGGGCGTGGCGGTGCGGTGGCTGTTCCGGCGGCAGCGTCGATCAGATCGGATAGGCATCGACGGCATCGAAATCGGATCCAGTTGCAGACTACGACGACGATGGCGTCCCGCGTCGACTGGGGCGAGTTCGAGTACGATGGCCATGTATTGCTCTACAGCGGCTACTCGCGCATGCCTCCCGACCAGCTCCCGTCCTTTCTTCTCACCGCAGACGGCGACGACCGGTACGTGCGCTGCCCCAACCCTCGCCGCCGCTAACACGCCCTAGCCCCCATGCCTGGTGGATTGCACAGACTCGACTCTACGACCTGCGCACATCCGGTCCCACTCCCAGTATCCGCGAAATCCGTGAACTTTTAGCCCATGCCATTCGCCAGAACCGATTAATCGTCCCCGACGTCCTTCGCGACGCCGAGCGCAATGCAGACGCTTTTCTGCGCTTGTCTCACCTGCGAGATGCGTTTGCGCGTCGACATCTCCCTCCTCCTACCCCTCGCACCTCGCCTCCGCCCAACCAGCGCGTGCCCGCCACACCCTCGCGTGCCCCCTCCCCACGCCAGCTCGTCCCGTCCCCGCGCACGGGCCAGTCCTCTCCGCCCGGCGCCATGCCTCTCCAAGGCATGCTCGCTCATCCCACGCTCATGTCGCTTCCGGTTGCCGCCCCCGTCCCAGTGCCCGGTCCAACGCCCCACGCCTTGCCGTTGTTCACGCTCATCCCGCAGCCTGGCGGCATTCCAGTGCCCGCCCCGGGTCCCAATCCGCCCCCACTCATGCCAGGTTATGCCGCACGATACGCTGCTTATCCTGCTCCTCCCCGATCTGGCATCAGCCCCATCGCAACCACGGCAGCACCAAGCCCCCGGGTAACGCCGCCAAAACACCCCGAACACATGGAGGAAGACGAGCGCCGCTCCCGCTCGGACGACGAAGCGAGCGAACACGCCCCCGAATGTGAGTCGCTTCCTCTGTTTCCGTTCACGTGCTCAACTGCTTC
>JANWGL010008617.1:0-14622 GCA_025200755.1 Ceratobasidium sp. C01 | reverse complement strand
GAAGCAGTTGAGCACGTGAATGGAAACATAGGAAGCGACTCACATTCGGGGGCGTGTTCGCTCGCTTCGTCGTCCGAGCGGGAGCGGCGCTCGTCTTCCTCCATGTGTTCGGGGTGTTTTGGCGGCGTTACCCGGGGGCTTGGTGCTGCTGTGGTTGCGATGGGGCTGATGCCAGATCGGGGAGGAGCAGGATAAGCAGCGTATCGTGCGGCATAACCTGGCATGAGTGGGGGCGGATTGGGACCCGGGGCGGGCACTGGAATGCCGCCAGGCTGCGGGATGAGCGTGAACAGCGGCAAGGCGTGGGGTGTTGGACCGGGGACTGGGACGGGGGCGGCAACCGGAAGCGACATGAGCGTGGGATGGGCGAGCATGCCTTGGAGAGGCATGGCGCCGGGCGGAGAGGACTGGCCCGTGCGCGGGGACGGGACGAGCTGGCGTGGGGAGGGGGCACGCGAGGGTGTGGCGGGTACGCGCTGGTTGGGCGGAGGCGAGGTGCGAGGGGTAGGAGGAGGGAGATGTCGACGCGCAAACGCATCTCGCAGGTGAGACAAGCGCAGAAAAGCGTCTGCATTGCGCTCGGCGTCGCGTAGGACGTCGGGGACGATTAATCGGTTCTGGCGAATGGCATGGGCCAAAAGTTCACGGATTTCGCGGATACTGGGAGTGGGACCGGATGTGCGCAGGTCGTAGAGTCGAGTCTGTGCAATCCACCAGGCGTGGGGGCTAGGGCGTGTTAGCGGCGGCGAGGGTTGGGGCAGCGCACGTACCGGTCGTCGCCGTCTGCGGTGAGAAGAAAGGACGGGAGCTGGTCGGGAGGCATGCGCGAGTAGCCGCTGTAGAGCAATGCATGGCCATCGTACTCGAACTCGCCCCAGTCGACGCGGGACGCCATCGTCGTCGTAGTCTGCAACTGGATCCGATTTCGATGCCGTCGATGCCTATCCGATCTGATCGACGCTGCCGCCGGAACAGCCACCGCACCGCCACGCCCGGCCCGATCGCGTCCGATGCCTGCGATCGTCGCCATCGACGCGCCGGTGCCGCCGCTGTTGCCCACGACGGCAGCACCTCGTCCCCAACGCCCATCGCAGCGACCAGGACCCCTCGATGGGCAGGGCCGACGTCATTCACACACGTCATTGCCCAGACCGCCTCGCAGCCGAAGCACGGTGCCAATTACCCCGCTATCATCGCATTCCTATCCTGCGCCATCTCCATGCTTGATGCAGACCTCATCGGATCCCCCGGCCTCGCCTCCGCCGTCCCCACCCTCGAAGCACCTTCCTCTGCACATCATGACACGTAGCACCGGCTTCCACTCAATCCGCCGCATGCAAACCATATCGCGCTCATCGCCATCGTCCTCGACGCTTATCTCGCATCAATTACTTCCGCGGCCTGATCCGCCCCAAATTATTCCGCTCTTCCAATCAAGTGCCTGATCGCTCCGCACGTGAACCCCTTGTCTCTCGCCTCTGCTCGTATCTCTCAAGTTGTCCCAGCGATACTTTTGTCGCTATGCCTTGGTCTCGCTATACGACCGTTGCCACGCCGACGACGCTCATCAACATGCCTCGTCCTCGCCACGTCCGACTCCAGCCGCCCCTGTCTTTCTCGCTCGCTCCGATCTCACATTGCACGCTAGCCGGCTAGCCTCGATCCACGTTCTTTCTTTCGGCCGACAATGCTGCCCCTCTCGCAAATCCGTCTCGGGCTATACACCTTTTTGCTCGTTTGTTCCGTCATTCTCTTTTCCCTCGCCATCGCCCGCGTCTCTTACACCTCGCACACTTGTTCAGAGCGGTCTTTGAACAATGGTCGTCCGTTTTATGGTATGTTATCGTGTGCCCGCCTCGCTTAATCCTCACCTTTGTCGTGCTAGACCCATCCGTCGTGGAGCTGCTGGTCTCAGCTCTACTTGCTTTATTCTTCGCCCCTTTCATGTAAGCACATTGTCCTCTATTTCGATCGTTCGCTCCAAACCGCCTCCCGATCCAATCACTCCATACAAAGTAGTCCAGCCCACACATGCGTGGCGTCCCATGACCGACCACATGACCCTTATGCGAAACGAACCCTGTCTTTACACACTCTATCTCTAAACTAACTTATTGTCCGTTGAAGGATACACGCCACCCGCACCCGTCGTTCCGAACCCACTACGACAATCGAGCTCGGCGCATTGTTCGTGCTCTGGCTCCTTTGGGTAGGAGGTGCCGCCGCTGCAGTCGTACGTCACTTTTAATTTCCCCCTATTTTTTTACACCGTTCCCCCTATCTCCCGATGAGGCTTGGCTTCTCTGCAAGCACGCTATAGCTAGATCGCTGAGGTGAACTGACGATATGACATAATCAGACCGTATGGCCCGATCTCTCGTTCTGTGTCTCGTTTGCAGCCTGCAGGCTCCTCCAGGCACTCATGTAAGCTCTTCTCCCAATAAACCGATACAATACACAACTCAACACACATTATTTTTCCCGCCTCGTACCACTTCTTCTGCGCGAAACCCGCCAACCGCGATCAAACCTCCGCATCACAACATCGACTGCGCCGACACCTCCTCCGATGTCTCCCACCATTCATTCATCCCGTCTGTTGCGCCCTCGATCCCGATCCATCTCAACTGCTATCCTCCGATTGGTCCTTCCACTCTCGCACTACGCAACGCTCGCGATCCCCATTTTGGATCCCACTGCGATTTCCGGGTGGGCGTGTCGGCCCGTTTCATTTTGTTCGATCGGCTCGGCGCGGTCGGCCCTCTGCTTCTTTTCTGATCTCCACTCGCTCCACTACCAAATATCCGAACGCCTATACACCACCTAAAATTAACGTCAACCGACCAATAGGGGATTCGCTTGGCTCGGCTGGCTCGCGCTCACTGCCCTTCTCCTCCCTGGACTCGGACTCGCCATCTATGGCGGAAAAGATACGTGGAACGCTCCAGGGTGGCAGATCTGGGCCGGCCCGGATAATACAGAAAAGGTCGAGGAAGAGACAGGCATTGCGGTCTAAATGCGGGGTAAAAAAGAACAGGGTGGTGCAGAAGTCTAGGATCGGTGCCGTATATGGAAGTGGAGTCCGGTGCATAGCGAGGTCTAGAGTTTCAAGGGGCGATTTGGAATGTTTGTCTGCGTGTCTGGGGTAAGGTGTGGTGTGGAAGCAGGTATGAGGTCATGCCGGAGGTGTGTCGAGACGCTTGCGCGTGGAACGTGTGGGGGCAGATAGTCGTTTTGCGGGGAAGAGCCGCAACGTGTACGTTTGGAAATATGACTCTTATCACATCTTGGGATATACGAGACCCTGAAGGCGAACGTTTTCGTGGGCCAACGCGCGCATATAGTCATCGCGTTCACGCAGGTGGTATCGTGTGTGATAAATGAAGTCTAACTCCGCATGAGAGCAAGGTTTGATTTTTCTAGAGTCGAGAGTGAATCAAAGGTAAAGTGACATAGCAGTATTAGGCACTCGCAGGAATATGGTGACGTAAATTTAGGTCGCCGGGGCCGGGGGTATACAATTGAGATACGGGGAAATGCCGGGGTATGATGAGACCGCGAAGCAGGGTAGCTAATAACAGCCAAGCTCGAATCATTAACGAGGGGCGAGCGCCAAGTTGGATTCATCATACACGATTTTCATATTTCCAAAAGGCTTATAAAATACACGCAAACGGCACACTCGAAGATGTCCGTTGAACTTCGGTCAGGACCTGAAATTTCCGCTCTGGCGGCTCGTGGTGCAATACTGCATCTTTACCCTCGGATGCTCTCCCTTGGCAAAAATAACCATTCCCTTCGTCATAGGCCTAATCGCCGAAGTGCCCGGTATCCCGTATGGCTTTACCAGTTCTTCTATCTCATGCAACCTCTCGCTCGTCACGTTCTCTATCTTCGCTCTGATTTCGGTCCACTCATGGGGGTGGAAACTCTCCACCAGCCAGTGCGCGATCTTGCTCGCTAAATGCAACATAGTCTCTCTAAGGCGCTCGATTGCTGCCCGCGCGTGCGGTATCCAGCTCGGCTCGACAGTGTGGGCTAGCGTGTTCAATGCGATTTGAACACGAGTCTCGCGGTCCTGTTTCGAAGGATTAAGTGTGGGGCCTGGGTTTGGGCGGCCACGTGACCGATATCACGGTTCGTAACATTATGAATCTAACCACATACGATCCCAACCACAGTGTCCGACATCGTTGGTCGCTTCGGTGGGCGATGATATTTCTCGTATTGAATCTACCAGGTTTTATACTTTTGGCCACGGTGTGCTAGCGACTTCGGGGTACGCCACGTGACTCATGTTCTGCTTTCTTCGAATCCATGAACCGCATCCATGCCAAATCGTCAAAGTCGGTCGAATTGTCACCTATCGCTTCGTTTGGTGATGGGGGTTCTATCGAGGAAATTATCAACCTCGAGAACGGCCGTCTATAGGGCAATATCACCTACCGGCGAGGCTGCGTTGTTTTTCCGGCTTTGTATTGATTCCAGGGGGCTCATCGTGAACTGCTTTCTGCTCCGAGAGGGACAAGTTATTCATCAAGCGGATTAAATCGGCAATTTTATCAACTTCATCAAGCTGCGATTCACTAGATGCACCCGTAGCTAATGCGTGTTTAGGTAACAATAAATCTGGTTAGAAAATGAAACAAGACCTACCAGCAGATATGCCGTCACATGGCGTCTCGACTCCTTTCGATGACGCCTTGGCAGTCGGAATTCCCTTGCTCGATTTGTTCGGGACCAGACGACAGATGAAATCTGAACTTGTCCGATTATTTCGAGGGGGAACAGACACGCAAGTTCTCCGCAGGCTCGCCCATGGTCTCCAGCCTATTTCTTTTGTGCAGACAACGTTTCAACAATATAAGCATGGCTGTCTGCTCGAAAGCAGAGAAAGCCCAGCGTCATGTTCAATATGGTGGTTTCTGGAACACTGCGTGGCGTATATTGTGGAAGTTTGGGCATGATATTGCCGTGTTTTAGTATAGACACAATAGCCCGTGAGGGTATCCAAGCGTGAAATAGGACCTCGGCAGAGGCACTCGCAAAATGGGGATGCTTTTCAGGTTAGTCTTGGCTCCCTTCAGCTTTCTTCAGTAGTTAAAGGGCGTAGAAAATGACGGGTGACCGTTTGTTCTACTGTTTAGCTTTCCCTGCTTTGAGAGTGCGCGGCTATCGATAATAGCCAGCCTCGGCCCTGCGCTCGTGGTAGAGATCCACAGCGAAGGCCATCCTATACCACACTCTAAATGACTGTGTAATTGGGATATGTCGTCGGGTGGGCCCTCTAAGTTCTCGAGTAGCGTTCGGCTTTGATGAGCATATCGACGAGGGACAAACCCGCGTTCGTTGACATACACTGCGCCTCGGTAAACACTGTCAAAGACTCTATAATGGCACCGATTTTGGGCTAAAAGCCGGTCGTAATCGTCCAGTTTGCAGACCTTGAAGTCAGGTAGCCACGAGCGTTCGAATTCCGAGGGCATAGACGAGTTGAGGAAGCGCGTTGCCCAAGGTAGTCCAGTATTGGGATCCCCTGTCACTGGGAGACTTCAGCACTATATTGTCGTCATGGATACAAAAATGACCAAATAGAGTGTGTGAGCAAGTCGCATTTTGGCTTTCAAACCTCTATCACGGTCGATGTGCTATTTCAAGGTTATAGACAGGGCGATTGTTGATTTTCGGCGTCAGAATCAACGGCTTTAATGACGAGAGTAATTAATTTTGCTTATCAACCGGGGACATGCCAGCCTGGATTAGCCGCGAAGCTGAGATGCCAGAGCGTAGAGATTGTATACACAAATATGCGCATATACCCAGCTGTTTCCCGTGAAAAATCGAACTCGCTCGAGATATCACGAACAAACAGACTTCAGTTTCCACTTCAGATCGGGTTGATCAGCTCGAAGCGAAAGGGTATAGCAATGAACCAAAATTGGGACATCGGGTGACGTTGCGCGTATTCGCACAGGGGATTATAAATCCCGGGCAAGGATCAAAGAGGCGCACGGACCTGGGGTGATAACACACAATGTGCAATGGAGGTGCTGAACCTTATATTGGATTCTCACAATATGCGAGCCTTGTTAGCTGTCTACAATGCCCGCTGTGGATAATTTTCGGAGTTCAGTTTACTTATACGGTCTTCGTATTTCCCTGACTATTCTTTCTGTCCTGTCTTTCATTTCGGGGCACAACAGCGTTTGCGAGGATTTAGATATTGAGGCGAATTCACTAGCGGTCCTCGAACTTACGTGAGGTTCGGGCATTGTATATGTGTAGCGCTATATAAATGCAATCCAAAAATAGAATAAAAATCGAACCCACGTGGTATTCGGTATCGCAGCAGAGAGCGAAGGGCATATTATCATTTCTTGGTGCCTCCACAAACTCAATGATGGTCGATTAAAGCACCAGTAAAACTGGTATTATTTCAAAAGACCACAGTCACTTGGCGTTGCCTCCAAGGCAAATATTGGAGGGCGGTTGGAAGGCGGCATTGAAAATTTGACGCTCGGGGTGCCGCGGTTCTATGCGATCTTTGACGAGCTCCACACAGTGGTACTTGCCACGCCCAAGGAATTTCCGATTGAGTTCTATGCTACATTTTATTACTTCGTTACAATATCCAGTCAGGCGAAGAGTTCTGCATAACAGGAGCGGTCACTAATCTGTCACAAGACTCTCACATAATCGAATGTCTACTCCGTTCCGCTCAACCAACGGACCCACTTCAACTTTAGGAGGGTGCGAGGGATATAGTAGAAAGGATCGCCCTTGATATCCTTCTTTGCGTGCATCCTGATCTGCACTGTGCGATGCACCTTCACGCCCTCACGCTTCTGGTTCTTGATGACGCGGGGACCACCCAAGTTGACACTTTACCCCCGCGTCAGACAATCTATTGGGAGAACGAAGAAACTAGAACTCACGAGAAGAAACGGCGCCAAGACCTATCTTTTTTCTTCCACACCTGTCCATGTTGTGATAATCAGCGAGAGGTTCGGATAAGATAACATCGCACACACCTGCTTGGCCGGGATAAACTCTAAGATCCACCACCACCAGTTCAACGAGAGCTGATCATAGATCGGTGCAAGTGCGTCCTTCAGATCCTCAACCTCCTCGCTAATAAAAGGTTCCCGGGGCTCTCGAGCGTCCTCACCAAACTCGGCGAGCTCGTGTCCAAGCCTCCCGAATGGAATGTAAGGCTCGTAAGGGTTTACCTTGTGAGATAGCTGCGTTCGGTCGCGATCCGTGAGTTCTCCGTATGGTTGGTACTTCTTTGCCTCCGGCGCACGTGGGTCATCTAGAGCACCAGCGTCAGAGAATCCCGGGTGTTGGGCGTTGAAAGTTGGGTCGTTGGTACTGGTTGGCATTGCGCTATAGGGGGGGAGGTGGGGTTCCGAGCTATGCGATACGAGAGGTGGTGGCGCGGAGAGAGCAGCGGGGATGTCGTCGAGGGATGTAATTGGAGGGGGGCGGGGTAGAACCTTCGGCCACAATGTTTCAGGCGAGAGACCAATGTCCTCGAGTAGGTTGGTATGGAACATGATATCTGTCATACCGAGTCAGTAGTGATTAAGGTTTTAGATATTGTATACTTACCAGTTTCGCACTTGAAGCATTGGCGGACCATCCAACGTAACGAGATTCGCGCCAGGGAATAACGTTCACCGTTTTTGACAGAGCCTCCTCCGACATCCGTGTGTGCTCCGGAAAACCAGACCTCTGGACAAACTGGTTAACAGAATCCCCCAATAGGCGATCGGGTACATACCTTCAACGTCGGTCTCGCTGCGTTCAACATGTTTACCGCCAATCGCGTGCGCAACTTCTTGATCGTCGGTACCACTGGAACTCCGCTTCGGCCCGCCGTTTCGATTTCTGAGACCCTTCTCGTCCGACGCACTCTGGGTTCGGTTTGAAGTAGGGACGATACCGGAGCCCTCAGGTATCCGGTTGCGTTTCTCGTCAGGTTTAGGACTCGACGTCCCATAGCCTACCATGGAGCCCACGGAGCTTGCCATGTATCCGCCCACGCTCCCCACCGCTCCCGTCACACTTCCAACCATGCCCCCCATACTCTCAACCATCCCCGCGCTGTACCCGTACAACGTGGCTTGTTTTTGTTCTTCGGCGTGTCGACGTATTTTCTCCCGCTTTTTCTTGGACAGATAATCCTCCCGTTTGGGTGCGGCGAGTGCGGCATCTTCATCACTGATACGACCCCAGAGGTTGGGCTTGAACTTGGCGCGGCGTTCGTCGAGCGCGACGGCGTGTCTGAATGTTCGGACAACGTAGTTGGATTTGGCAAAGGGAAGCTCCTTAGGGATCAAGCCTATGAAAACAACATTAACTCATAAAAACTTGTGCAAGAGTACTTCGCTTGAGACTTACCGACGCTATTGACGGTATCAAACAAGCCCATGAAGTGGATTTCCACGTCGATCGAGAACGCCTGTTTGAAACCGTTGCTCATCTCCCATCCTTCCTTGTCGTCTCGTTGGTACATATGATACGCGAACGGAACTTGTTGGTAGTTGAACGGGGGTAGCAACCCCACCTAAAAGATCAAACAGTTAGAAATCGGTCATTGCGCAAAGATGCGACAAACCTTGTGGAGCATGCCTGCCAACGCTCTAGCGGTGTACGCGCCTCGCGAGAAACCAAACATTGCGATCTAATGTCGCGAGTTAAATAGGAGTATTGAGGACAACTGAATGACATACCTTATCGCCTTCTATGTCTATCGGTCCTAAAGCGTAAGCAACGGAAAGGTTCGCGTGCAACCTACTTACAGTTCTGCATCAAAAACTCATATCCATCTACATCGCAGCGATTTTAGAACCGAATGAAATCAAAAGAGCGAGTGAAAATTCTGCACTAACCTGTGACATGGTCTTTAAGGCCATGCGCGATCGCCATATCTGCGGCCTTGGATAGGGCGATGCCAACCGGTGTAACAAAATGTTTGCTGGAGGTGCCAATACCGGCTTGATAGTAAACCATTTGCTTTTTTCGGTCATCCTTTTTCAAAAGCTGAAAGAACTGGACGATGTTCGAGTTCTAAAAATTCTATTAGTAATCTTCACGTACAACATGCAATTAGCTTACGTCTTGATCAAATTGATCTCCCGTTCTGGGGAACCGTAAGCACGCGCCGAATTGAGAAATAAATCACGTACCCATCGAAACACAAAACCTGCCAAGAGGTCAGTACATGTGTATGAAAATCCGATTGACACGTACCAGCGTGCGAGAGTCGCGGTTTGGTGGTATAACCTGAGGCATATCTGCTGTAGATTCTCGGCGTGTATGTGGGCGACGAAGCTGTTGAACCTTGTTCAAATCGGGTTCAGAGGTGCTACCATGGAAGCGGACGGTAGGGGGAGTAGCCACCCCTTGTTCAAACGCGCTCGACGCAGGAGATGATGTAAATGATGGTGTAGAGCCAGGGTCGTCTCCGGACCTGCTGCCAAGGATAGGCGGACGCTTCATCTCAGACTCCTGGATGGCGGCGGGAGACTCGACAAAATCGTTAGAGGAGAGGTAGGACATGACGGTTGTTCGTTGGAGCCTGTCGAGGTCGCTGTTCTTTATAAAAACAACGGTGGATACGCGAAGCAACGTGTTAAATCAAGAACCTGACATTATTCGCCTCCGCCACAGATGTGTACGTCACACTCGCCGGATACGGTTATATTGCGCTCGATGTGATACAAGGGAGAAATTTCGAAACAACAGGCTCATGTATGCGCATAGTGGACAGAGTGTGACATACCGAAAACCACCGCACATAATAAATGTGTTTATGGTTATAACCTGTAAGAAATCAAATGAGGATCACGTGGACGTTCACCATGATGTGGCTCCGAGGGCGACTTCGCCACCGACGCGATTATGGGCTCCAATGATGGCCCGATCCGAAACCGGCACCTTCGATCAAAAATGCCTATTTCTGGGCTTGATTTCCGTCATAGCATAGCCCAAAGCGATGGATCCATTTACGTCAAAACGTAAGTTCTCGTAAAAGATTTTGTCCAGATTGTGTGGAGGACGTGACTTGGGGGAGTTTAATGATTGACATACATTATGTTATGGCTGGATTAGGATTTCGCATGCGTGAACCTCGCATGAACAGCCGAAAATGTGAGCGGTCTTCACCCCAACAAACAGTGGAGAGACAGCGCTCCATAGATGATTCGGGTTGGGCTAAGTCAGACGAGCCTTCGATTACGACTATGACGACATCGCCGACAAGGCAGGGTATGTCATCACCTGGTTGGCGTGTAGCCACGATAACGATCAGTTATATCTGACATTCACACATAAATAGGTTTATTCGTTCATGTACAGTGGACGTATCCTCCAAAAACGCTCCTCATGACGACATCTACATCACTCACCACTGTACCCAATCACCACTTCCCAAAAAATTCCCATCCGCCCTAAAACACACTGGCAATCTCCTCGGGGTTCCAATCGGGATAAAGACCATTGTCGAGTGGTCCCTTGAACTTCCCATGACCCGTTGCCCATTCATCTAACAAGATCGCCAAAAAATCGTTCGGATCCTGCTCGATTCGGGTACTGAGCTCCTCGGCCGGCCGGTATTCCACATTGAGCTTGACCTGTTGGTTTTTTCATCGTTTAGTCGTCCGGGGTATTTTTGCCGGGGCAGAACCGGAGAAAAAGGAGGAAGGGGATGCGATAGTTTGACCAATAGGAAGAGGAACAAAAGTAGAAAGAAGATTAGCGAATGTGGGGGAGGGATCCGGCCTACGCGCCTTGTATTTCTGTTCCCAAAATTTGACCACATCGTTATGACTTACGGCCGCACCTTCGATTTTAAGGTCTGTGTTTTGCAGAGAGCGGATTGGATGCAGTTTCAAAACGTTTGCCAGCCATCTAGTCATTCGTTGGTCACCCGGCGGAGTTCGTCTAGGCGGAACTGAGGACTCACATGGCAACGGACCGTATCGTCGTCCAGCTATTTACTGTATTTCCGTCGCCCCATAGTGTAACCTTTTTCTCGTCTAGCTCCCATCCCAGTGGGCTTAGAACCAAATTAATTAGTGTTATTATCATATCAACGGAGTTATGTATTCCACTTACGCGACAAAATTCAGGGAACGCACCAGTGCGAAGCACCAAAACGGGCACTCCAACTTCATCAGCGACCTTGCGTGCAACTTTCTTGTCCTCAAGGAGGGGGGACGGATGGTTCGGGATATCGTCAAAATACTACTTGAGAAATGAGCGGCCCGGTAAGAGTAAATTTGGGAACAAAAACTTACACCTCCGTATTCGCTTGGGAAAAACAGTTGAACCCCCGCTGCTTTTGAAGCTTTGATTAATTGAGTCTAGACTTCAGAATTGATCAGCCCATGGTGTGCATAAAGATGATTAGCCGACGAACCTGGATTGTAACGAGTCCTTCAGCGGGAACGGCTGAAATTAACACGTCCACTCCATCCAAGGCATCAGCTAGGCTCTGCACATTGTCATATGATACGGTGTGAAGCGTCGCCCCGCGACTTTTGAAATCATTGGATTGACGAGTGTCGATCTACAAAGCTAGACACTTTAAATAAGGGGAGTCGGGGTGCGAATGCACATAATACTCACGGACGAAGCGCGAACAAGAATCCGAACCTCAAAACCTCCAAGCTCAAGTAAAGCTTTAACAATTTGAACACCAACGAATCCACCCGCTCCGGCGACAGCGATGACCTTAGCGAACTCGCTTGTCAACATGATTAGTTTTGAGTCGCGGGAGGGGATTGAAGATGTCATGATATCGGTTCGTGAAGTTTATCTCGTTTTATACTGAGTTTTTCGAGTTGGAATATAAAAGCGTAGGATGACTGAGGCAGCCTTCGGCCAAGCTCGCCGGTCGCTCTGCGCGCGCTGGTCGGACAGGTGGGCCCGGGTCCTGGAGTGCATGGTCAGTAGTAATTCGGTGTCGGCATGGCGTGCCCGTGGGGCTTACGCTATGAAGATTCAAGGGGTGATAAGCTAGTCAACAAAATATGTCGATTAGTTGGCTAGGGATTTGCGAGGGGTAAACACAGGAAGTCGCCATCAGACCATACACGGCGATTAGGCGCTAGACCGGGATATCTCGACGGAAATGTTGTTGAGGCGTCCACGATTCTATGGATCATATCTATCGAATAAAATATCTTGTTTTTGGATTGTCATGTTTTATCCGAGGTCACTTGATGGATGTATTACCTAACCATAGCGACCAGCCCGAGGCACTGCGGGCATGTCAACATTCCGGTGGTCCTTGGGGAGTAGTGAAGTCGCATAGTTACTCACATAAGTAGCCGAAACGTATAGCACCCGGATAAGTTGGCGGATGTTCCGTACGGTGAGTACGAGACTGGAGCGCGGAGTCACTACACCAGACGTGCAGTGTTGTTTTCCCCCACACCTAAGATCGTGCCGCCACTTTACAAAATGAGTTGGAAACCGGACATAGAGTATACTGAAGATCAAGGGTATGAACGGCGAGCGCTATGTTTCTAGGCGGGAGATAGAATTATATTCGAGTGTTGACAAAGATTTGAAGAGTTAAGCCCAACGCTCGGAGTGCGAGCTTCGTTCTCCAGGAACACTAGAACTAGCCCCCCAGATGATGGAAAACAGCAAGTATTAGCACATGGTTCAAGCGGCGCTGCAACAATTTTCGAAACGCCTTACGCGACACCATAAGAGCTAGACTATGATAATCTGAAGCGAAAAGAGACAAATAGAGAGTAGCCTAGTGAGTATCGTTTCGAGCCTCTGTTGAGATCTGCAGCTCTTCAAGGGCGCTGGCACGAGCGAAAGACGGAGGCTGGTGTTTGGGAACCCGCTGAGTCCCGGGTCGCCAAGGAACGTTCGCAGCAGCCGCGGGCAGGAACTGCCGAGCAGTTAATGAGACCAAGTTCAAAGCAAGCTCATAGATCGAAACCCCAACGGAACCAGCAAAAGGTTGTGGTGAGGGGAAAGACCAATTGGCCTCCGTTTAGAATCCGTTATGTCAGCCAAGCACGGCACAACAGAATCCAAATATGACGTCAATCTAGATTCCGCGCCTATCGCTCATTTTACGAACGCTGGTTGATTCCGTTACACTTTCGACCATAAAAGAGGAAGCTCACTGGTCCTACGCCGCGATGGGTCGAGATATTGCGTCAAAAATGAAAACGCTACATCGGAACGGCTCCCGCTACGCCAGCAGGTAAAACCTGACCCCGCGTAAAGCATAGTAAAGCGAACGTGAAGCTCAGCATACATATTTCAGTAAGCGAATCGTTCCAGATATAAACTCAAAGTACATCATCGTTATTTAAGATATCCGACCTAGCGGGGAAAAGGCAACCGGTGCAATGTAAGAGATGAAATACAGAACAAGCAGCGACATTCGCCATACGCGTATATGGTACGACCTTCAAGGGGTAACTTCATATATATCGAGAATATCGACCTTCTGTTTTTTAGTGCATCAGTCCAACTGAAAATGAACATGAAAAGTTCCTACCGTCGCACTAAACTCAGAGGTACGTCATTGCCACCTCTTTATATCCTCCATTCATAAAGCGAGACATTTCCTTCGTCATCGGCCCGGTGACTTGGACTCCCGATATATCAAACGGCCTTATCACATCTTCCAAACACTTCAGCCGTTCCCTTATCACCTTGTTTATTCCCACTTTGATTTCGAGCCATTCCTCGTGGGAATAGCGCACCACTAGCCAATGTGCAATTGCGCCCGCAAGGTCCAAGATCGTTCCTTCGAGGCGTTCGATTGCTGCTCGGGCGTGAGCAACCCAGCCAGGTTCAACGATGAGCACAAGTGCGTTCACTGCCATGCTGATACGGTCTTCGTGTTCCTGGACCATGGGCTGGAGCACAAATGCTGGTTGAAAATCTAAACAAATGCGATCAATATTGGTATTTATTCATTCACATAACGTTGTACCTCTCTGGGGTTGGGCCCTGGGGCTACTAGCAGGCCTATTGGGTGATAAAGCCCCGTACAATGAACGAAAAAGTGCTCGTACTTTCAAAAATGAGTCAATTTTGTGAGTCCATGAAACCAGGTAAAATACTTACGTTTCAAGACCTTGACTGGCATACATGTAAGATCGTCAGGGTCCTCGCCCTCAAGCTGAGCAGGGCGAACAGACGTCTCCCTTATGGGCGCCGACCTATCTACGGATTATTATTAGTACACATAAGACATATCTGTAGAGCGACATCGCTTACTCGCTGAGCCACCGGTGCACTCGGGAAAGCCGCGGTTTAACGATTGCGCCGTGAGATTCAGCTCTTGTTCTGAAAGTGAACTGGATTTCAATGGCTCGCTAAAACTCTGCGACACTCCGGTTGTATTTGCTTGTGATAGGATGGGTGTATTGGCGCCTAAATAGAAAGCACATGTGAACTTGGCTGGAGGAGCACTAAGTGAGGCTATTTGAAGGCGTACCAATGCCACTAGATCTAATCGCTCCGCTCGACAAGTCGGCTAAGGCGGGAACACTCCCCTCTGAGGTACTGGGAATTAAGCGGCGAAAGAAGTCCGTAGCCTGCTCGATCGTGTCTCGTAGAAATAGGCATGCGAGC